>NQII01009987.1:22935-50435 GCA_002778355.1 Clitarchus hookeri
CGGCTGAAAAATAAGCTGAGATGGTAAATTCAAGGGGCAAGATCACCACTCCCCCCCCCAAACATCAGGAACCAGGGCATGTTTTTGAAATGCATTGTTCTGTTTCCTACCGATGCCCCATCCCCCCCTCGCCCGAAACAAGGCGACACATGCCGTAAATTAGGGAGAGAGGTTGAAGAGCATATAAGCCTTTTTTTCAGGGAGGGGTGAGTTTAATCAGTAGACCTTCGAGCAGGAGAGTTACAAATCGCTACACAGAAGGAACAGCCGCGCCAGTGCGGCCAGGGGACATCGGATCCCTGGCGACAACAGTACCTCAGAATGTCAGTATGTCAGTAGAGAAGTTAGTGATATGGCCGCAAATGCGGGCCTTTTCCAAGGCCGCCCACATCGCCGTAACTCACCCACGGCTGACTACATACCAGCGCCAACAGCAGAGTTAAGTACCAAGTCACTGTCCAGAGAAACCCCTCCTCCACCATGTCTCCCCCAGGTAATGCGAATAGCCAAAATAGAGTACCACACCTCGGAAGTGTTTCTGTATTTTTTTTATAACTCGAGACAAGATATTCATCCTTCAAAATGAAACACCAAAATACTACATTATAAAAATACCCTCAACCTTCAAGACAACTTATAGTCTGTGCCAGGAGGAATTAACTGCGACCCTACGAACCACCCTGTGGGCCGCAGGTGGGGAATATCATCAAGTTTAATTGGCACACAACAGTAGTGCTGTCAAGTAAAATTGGCGCCCTGACAGGTTGTGTAGCGTCAACATCAAATGAAACAATTGGATACTATCCATGTTCTGCTAGCATGTCATGCAAAGTTAGAGTGTATGAAATAAATAAAAAGTATTAATTAAGGTAATGATATTAAAGGGTGTATAAATTCTTGAACATTATCCTACCGATTTCCGCGGGTAAAATTATTGTGCGTAAGTGCACAAGTAGGGCTATGGTTCAATCAAATTCCGACTTTCTCCAGCCGTTTGAAAATGCCCGATTTCCTTTGACGAACCAAAGATTTTAGGAATGTTTTTTAGTAATTAATTATATTTTATTTATGGTTTTAAGGTATACATTTGAGGTATCCGTTTTTGAGATAAGCTGTTTTTGTTATAATTTTTGAAGTAACATTTTTTGGAACTGATTTTTAAGGTTTTGGTTGTGTTATATTGTGATATCTAATATATAAAATTCTCCTGTCACAGTGTTAATCACTAAACTCCTCCGAAACGGATGGACCGATTTTTATGAAATTTTTTAGTATACTCAGTAGGTCTGAGAATCGATTAATATCTATTTTATACACCCCTAACTAATAAGGGTGGCCACCCCCAAACAATTTTTTTTTATTGTTTGAACAAAATTTTTATTTTTTATTTTTTTATGATGTGGCATCAAAAAATACATACCCTCCTAAATTTTTACCCTTCTACCACCAACCCTTATTTTTTTATAGCGATATTAGTAATTTAATAAATTTTACCCTAGGTCGATAACTGATCAATTATTATCGATCATTTATCGATCTAGGTTACAATCTATTCCCACCAGGTGTCTCCCAGTGACACAGCACGGAGTAGCCGGTCTCCACTAAGTAATAAGGGTGGCCACCCCCAAACAATTTTTTTTTATTGTTTGAACAAAATTTTTATTTTTAATTTTTTTATGATGTGGCATCAAAAGATACATACCCTCCTAAATTTACCAGGCATGCCACTGCATAATTTACAATTAAAGGTTGGATCTCCGGTTATTTTACTTCGTAATTTAAATCCACCACGGCTGCGCAACGGCACGCGATTAGTTGTTAAAAAATTGATGAAAAATGTAATCGAATGCATCATTTTAAATGGTAAATTCCGAGGTGAAAGTATCTAGCTACCACGGATCCCTAATATACCCACATTCCATTCAAACGTCTTAAATTTCCAATTAGATTGGCATTTGCAATGGCCATCAACCGATCTCAAGACCAAACAATGTCTGTTTGTGGCTTAGATTTGAGCACTCCATGTTTTTCACACGGACAATTATACGTGGCATGCTCTCGAGTGGGAAAACCATCAAGTTTATTTGTATTAGCTACAGATGGCATGACAACAAATATTGTACACTCTACTGCGTTAAGGAATTGATATTGTTTTTTTGCTACGTAAATAATTATATATTTTTCAATAAATTTTTATGAATTAAAATTATAAATGTTTGGTGTTTTGTTAATTTTATATTCCGTCATCGTCCACAGAGCTCCATGCCACTTCCACTTATATACCACATCCTCACACACTTACAATAAGTTATAGTTATTTTTTTCTAATACTATAATCACTAGAAATACTTTTTATGGAAAAACAATGTTTGCCGGGTCAGCTAGGATGATATATATTTAAAAAAACTGGTATAGGCATGCGTATGCAAATAACACAGGTATTAAACCAATCAGAGTAACGTGATGCTGTTAGCTGCGCCTATATAAGACAACAAGCGTCTGGCAAAGTTGCTAGATTGGTTACTGCTGCTAAAATAGAAGGTCATCATGATTTAAGTGAGTTTTAACGTGGTGTTATAGTCGGCGCACGAGAGATGGAACATAGAATCTCTGAGGTAACGATAAAATTTGGATTTTCGCGTACGACAATTTCACGAGTGTACTGTGAATATCGGGAATCCGGTAAAACATCAAATCTTCGACATCGCTGCGGCTGGGAAAAGATCGTGAACAAACGGGACAAACGACGACTGACGAGAAGCATTAAATGTGACAGACATGCAACCCTTTCTTAAATTGGCGCAGATTTCAATGCTGGGGCATCAACAAGTGCTGAGTGCGAACTATTCAACGGACTATCATTGATATGGGCTTTCGGAGCCGAAGGCCCACTCGTGTACCATTGCTGACTGCACGACACGAAGCTTTACGCTTCGCCTGGGCCCGCCAACACCGCCATTGGACTGTTGATGACTCGAAACCTGTTGCCTGGTCAGAAGAGTCTCGTTTCCAATTTGTATCGGACAGGTGGTTGTTTATGGGTATGGAGTCATCCTCATGAATCCATGGACCCTACATGTCAACAGGGGACTGTTCAAGGTGGTGGAAGCTCTGTCATGGTATGGGGCGTGTGCAGTTGGCGTGAAATGTGTCCCCTGATACGCCGAGATGCAACTCTGACAAGTGACATACGTAAACATCCTGTCCGATCACCTGCACTCATTCATGTTCATTGTGCATTCCGATGGACATGGACCAATCCAGCATGACAATGCGACACCCCACACATCGAGAGTTGCTACAGAGTGGCTCCAGGAACACTCTTCTGAGTTTAGACACTTTCATTGGCCACATAAATCACCTGACATGAACATTATTGAGCATATCTGGGATGCCTTGCAACGTGCGGCTCAGAAGATATCTCCACCGCCTTGCACTCCTATGGAGTTTTGGACTGCCCTGCAGGATTCATGGTGTCAATTGCTTCCGACATACCTTCAGACATTAGTCGAATCCATGCCACATCGTCTTGCAGCACTTCTGAGTGCTTGCGGGGTCTTTACTCGATATTACGAGGGTGTACTAGTTTTTGGCTCTTCAGTGTATATTCAACTTAATGGTTCGGATATTTAATGTATTTTCTCTCTTTTTTATACAATATTTTAAAAAAGTTTTGAATCATTTTTAGTTTTATGACTTTGTGGTTACATGAGGTCAAAGTCATCCTGGGTAAAATTAGAGGCCATAGAAATCCAACATGTCTGTTTGTTACGTACCTGTAATTTGCCCTAATATTTTCCGATTTTTGTTATTTTTCAAAAATTTTTGTTTATGATCTTCTAAGGTCATAAGCACGAGGACAATGTCATCAGTGGGAAGTCAAGATCAGAGTATCCTGTATATGTAATGGTAACCAGGTAACATTACAACATGGTGGTCGATCAGCGCCGGTGCTGGTGCCCTGTGCCCTCTGTACCAGTCTCGCCATTTATATTTTACTAGTGTGTTTTACAATTTAAGCTTTTCATGTGATAAGCATGTAACCTTCACCTCCATACTATTACCTTCTAAAGGCATAGAGAACCATATCTTCAAAAATTCAAATTGAGAAGAAATAAGTCCATGCACATCCTCTACTGTACATAATACGGTTGTTACCTTTGGACCCAACTTAGTGTTCACCATGCAGGGCTGTACGTTCTAATTTGTACCTGTAGAATTACTTTTGGCCACTTGCCCTACTGTGTATAGCACTTAGCGCCCTAAGGCATTTTATCCTGAATACAAGGTAAAGATCCCCAATACATTCGTGAATTTTCAACCACTATCTGCATGAGACCAACCTTAGTAGAGTTTGGAAAGATAGGCGAATGACAAGAGTCAGCAGGTGTCTCCATGAAACCCACGCAGTCGCCATTCAAATATGTAACCTCAGCCAGCGCTCTTATGCCAACATGTTCTTCTCGCTGGTTTTAGTTACATTTTTGTGTTTCCCCAACAGAGCGATAATAATCTGGCCCACACAAATGTTGCAAGCCCAGTGAACCTGTCTCGTCCATTACCATACAATATGAATTTCTTCACAAGGAAAATCCTGCTGGGGTCCATCCAACTGAACATAGCAGAGTAGAGCGGCCCTTCATTAGGCCAAAACCATCAAAATTGCTCATGATTCAAGCTCATGCTAGGAGGTACATGCCCCTTTTAGTAACACATGGCATATGAAACATCCGGTAGTTTTCCTTGTTTGTTGGCCCAACCATGTGTCACTCAGCAGTACAACAAAGTTTGGGTTCTCTGGAGCTAGCAGAAGCTATTGTCTTGCACATGACTAGCTGTTTCAGCAACTATATCATATTCATATCCTATTACTAGATCTGGTATTATCTGTGACACTTCACCACTCAGTGGTATCTCATGTACTGGATGAGCACCTGAACCATCAGCAGTATTCTGACCAGATATACATTACTCATCTGAGAAGAGATTCCCTTTAGATAGATCCAGCTAGGAATGTTTCTACTAGGTATGGCTCCCCCAGACCCTACCTCAACCACTATGAGGTCGAGTGGGCTCACTGTAATGCCAAAAGAGCTTGGTCCTCCAATTTTCTGGTTTTCCACCAGGTATACTCACCAAAGGCCAGATAACAAGGGAACTGGTTCGTCCCACCAAATTCAGCCCTCGATCGAACCCAAGAATTAGCAGAGCTACATGTGGAGTATGCTTCCTCTACATAAACTTCACCCCAATCAAGCCCTGCTACAGACAGTCAGGACATTCTCCATAGTGCTTTTACTATCCTATGGATCATCAACAAACATGTCACATCCAAGTAAGCTACTACACTGAATGCCAAGCCTTACAATTATTACAGGATGGTTGTCCCACTCTTCCAACCACCCATCCAAACGAGAAACAACACCGAAGACTGGGACACCCGACCCACCATCCAAAAAGTGTATATACCCGACATATCACTCTAGCTTATCAAGCAGGCCCATCCAGCCGAAGAGGGAGAACCTTTCCTGTTTGTCAGACAGGGACACTCCCACCAGGTATGATGTCCCTTATTCGGCAAATCAGTGACACTCACCTTACAGTCATGACATCTACTCTTCTGGCCTTCAAACACCCAGTCCTATGCTAGTGCGAACTGCACCACAACACCCAGATGAGATTCATAGGTAATCCCACCCCTCTTATCAACAACATAACCTATATGGACAAGTAAAAATAATTACCATTGTGGAGCAATGGGAATAAAATAACTATTTCATATTGGTGGAAGAGTAGTTAAATCAATTAATATTTCACTATCCATACAAGCATACGAGAGTGACGATTGTGAAGTACATTTGTGCTGTACATGTATATCTATCTCCCCACAGACATCACTATGTGTGATCTGATGTGTAATTACCACTGAAACCATGATCAAAAGTGAACATGCATTGGTGTACTTATGGTGTATTGGAATGGAGACATTATGAAAGCTAAACATTTCTCATCTTCCCTCAACAGGCTAGTCTCTTAATAATCCAATGTGGACCACATTCCTAATATGCAATATACCAGTATGGAACATTGTTATTTCAAATACTACGTTCAAAACTTATTTCAGTGAAACTGTTGGCATATGAGTCCCATACTAGCTCTGTAAACAGCAACCATTATGAAACGGAAATAATGAGGATGATTAACACAAATATGACAATATGCCCTGTCATAAAGGAATGTTTTAATTTTATTTTTTCTCAAGCATTTTTGAAAAAATGTTAGAATTTTATATAGGTTTTCGAATAATTTTGGTTTTCCTTTTCTTAGTTAGTGAAATTTCATTAGGTTTCATTATAAAATTAACATTAATCCTCTGTATTTGATTTATTGTACAACTTAATATATGAGTGAAAATTTATCTGTTTTGTTTTTACGCATTGTCTACAAATCTTTGATAACACTGTAATACTTAAAGTTGTAATAAACAAATAAAACTAAAAATTTTGAGAACAAAGAACATATAAATTTCTAAATAAAAATAATACAAATTATTTTGATGTTGTTCACTACCACAGCAAATATTTGATATTGTATGCAGTGTGAAACTCACTACAGGAAAATTTCCGTTAGCAAAGCTGCCCTTTCACCATCGTACACATGGAACAGCCTTTAATATTAGGTCCGTTAAATGATGGTTATTCAAATGTCGTGTGTTTTAATGAGTTTTATTGTTTGTCTGAAATAAATTATTAGTCGGTGACCGGCCAATATTTTAACAGGCTAATAATTTTACATCTGGTTTTGACATTATTCTGTGTTGAGTTTTCTTTGCCATGACTGAGAAAGTGTAGGACCCGGAAATTACAGAGTAGGCGGGGAATTGACGTGTATGTTGAGCTGACAATTGCGCAGGACGTCTGGAGGGCTAAGAAATTTTAACTTTCTGTCGTTGTCGTTGTGGGACTATGTTTGATGTAGACGGGTATAGTGTATCTCATTAACCCCCAGAAGATTGGTGTTCAGTGTCGAACAAACTGGGAAATTGCGTGAATTTCTTTTTAAGTGGGCGCACTTTTGAACTTTTGTGTTTGGGATCTGTTTGGTGAAAGGGCTAGGAGCGAACGCCCATGTGTTGCGGACCCTTAAAAAAAGTGGGACTTAAATATTAAGAATTTGTTTTGGAAATTTGAGCTGTGCTACCCCAGGGGTGTGGTGAAGTGAGGAATTGGAAATTTATTTGGTAGACTATGGAAAGGGGTGATCAGCCAGGGAAGCTAGTAAGAGTGTGTGGTAGGAAGTAGCTCCCCACACCCCTCATAGTCAGGATGTGACAGCGGAAGAAGCGCAGGCGTGTCGTGGAGGAGGATGTGTGAATGGGAAATATGGAGTTACTGATCGGTGAGACCCTCCTTCGCAGCGTGGAACAATGATGTTCGTGTCGGCTAGGCTGGGGCCTAGCTTACATCAATTCGCAGAGTATGAGTGGTGGCTGTCTCAGTCGGGTGTCGGAAGAAGCCGAGGCAGCAAACGGACGTCGTCAGCGTGGAGGTCGCTAAGATGACGAAGAGTTCGTCGAAGTTTGGAAATCCTCCTCCCCCCTGAGTTATGACCAATTATTTCCCATTTATTTTCCTTGTTACTTGTGTTGGGGTGGGTGCGTTTGAATGATTATATTTTGAGTGATAATATTTTACGAACGATTTAAAATGATTCTAGTAATTCAGGTTAGGGTCCGCTGTTTCATTTATGACATCCAGGAGGGGTGATTTTGTAGTGTTGCCAGGTGTGAAGGTCATTTTGTAATTCCTATGTTTAAGACTTGTAATAAATTGTTGCAGTGGAGTAGTCGTGGTTGCTGTTCGTGGCTGTGTATGTTCGGGAAGAGCATGCTGGGTGATGGAGTATGCCGCCTTGGAGCCATGTGGAAAGATACACTGAGGCGACAAAAGTCATGTGATACCTACTAATATCGTGTCAGACCTCCTTTTGCCCGGCGAAGTGCAGCAACTCGACGTGGAATGGACTCAACCAGTCGTTGGAAGCCACCGGCAGAAATGTTGAGCCATGCTGCCTCTATAGACATCCATAATTGCGAAAGTGTTGCAGGTGCAGGAGTTTGTGCACGAACTGACTTCTCTATTATGTCCCATAATAGTTCAATGGGAATTATGTCGGGTGATTTTGGTGGCCAAATCATTCGCTGGAATTGTCCAGTATGTTCTTTAAACCAATCGCGAGCACTTGTGGCCTGGTGACATGGTGCATTGTCATCCATAAAAATTCCATCGTTGTGAGGGTACATGAAGTCCATGAATGGCTGCAAGTGGTCTCCGAGTAGATGAACATAACCCTTTCCAGTCAATGATCGGTTCAATTGTACCAGAGGACCCAGTCCTCTCCATGTAAAAACAGCCCACACCATTATGGAGCCACCACCAGCTTTCAGAGTTCCTTGTGGACAACTTGGGACCATGGATTCGGGGGTCTGCGCCACACCCGAACCCTACCATCAGCTCATACCAACTGAAATAGGGAATCATCTGACCAAACCACGGTTTTCCAGTCGTCTATGGTCCAACCGATATGGTTACGAGCCCAGGAGAGGCGCTGCAGGCCATGTCGTGCTGTTAGTAAAGGCACTCGAGTTTGTCTTCTGCTGTCATAGCCCAGTACAGCCAAAGTTCGCCACACTGTCCTAACAGACACATCCGTCGTACATCCCACAAGGATTACTGCGGTTATTTCTCGCAGTGTTGCTTGTCTGTTAACACTGACAATTCTGTGCACACGTCGTTGGTCTCAGTCATTAAGTGCAGGCGGTCGGCCACTGCATTGTCCATGGTAGGAGGTTATGCCTGAAATTAGGTATTCTCTTCACACTCTTGACAATGGAGATCTCAGAATGTTGAATTCTCTAACCATTTCAGAAATGGAATGTCCCATGCATCTAGCTCCAACTACCATTCCGCGTTCCAAGACTTGTTAATTCCCGTCGTGCGGCCATAATAATTTCAGAAACATTTTCACATGAATCACTTGACTACAAATGAAAGCCCAACCAATGCACTGCCCATTTATATATTTTCTATGCGATACTGCTGCCATTTGTATATTTTCATATTGCTATCCCATGACTTTTGTCACCTCTGTGTATATGTAACTATGGGAGATGTGGAGTAACTGGTCGCATCAGCTATACTGTTTGTGAGGGATCCCAGCATTCAGTGTGTCTCCTAGGCAACTTCTTTGGGAAGTCGTACAGAACCGCACAGTCCCTTTTTGGACTATAAAAAAGAGAAACGACTGGCTCAATTTCTTTGGTTGAGGAGCCAGGATATCTGAAATATAGTAATGAAACTGCAGAAGTTTTATTGTTTAAATTGTGGATAGGGATTAGTTTGATTGTTGTAGCTGGTGGAGACTTAGTTGATATCGTTTTGTTGACATTTTGGTAATTGAATCGGACTGAAGCTTCTGCTACACAGGCGATCTGATGGAATTTGTTTTGTCACTCAGTGTGTAACACATTTTTGATTGTCACGAACACACCAGTGCATTCCAGGGTCCATTGTGAGGGCACAAACTCGGTTGGGCTTCAATAAATTTCAGTCTTTAGTTTTTTACATTTGGTTTCACCATGATTTGGTGCTGAGTTTTCTTTGCCCCCACTGATGAAGTGTGAGACCCATACATTTTACAAAAGGCAGGGAATTTACATATATGTTGAACTGACAATTTTAAGAGGACGTTGACTGCTTGGGAGTTCTGTGATTGTATTCCGCAAATTGTGCAGTATGGCTGGCGCGAGGCGGAGTCGCCTATTGCGAAATACATGTGTTCGGGCGGCTACTGATCAGGCCCTCCGGGTACACAGACCGGCATCTCGTTACTCAACAGTTGTGTGATACAGGTCGCAGGAAGAGGCATTGGCTTGAGTTGTAGTCGAGTCGTTGACCAGTCTCCAAATAGTATAGACGCTTGGGTGCGTGTTTAAGTCCGGACACAGTGTAAGCCTATGCTAATCTTCGGATTAGCATAGGGCGCTGTTAATTAATTACGGGTTCGAGGAGTGTGCCACGGATTACATGGAAGTCGATGCGGGAGTGTGAGATGGCCATATCACATTGTAGAGATTAGTGCGACATGTGGCCGGTCCAGCCCTTGGAGTGGCCCACTTCTCGAGGGTCGGGAGGGGCATGTAGGGTCAGCATGGGACTAGAAAACAGTAATGTAGAGTCTGGTTAAATTGAAGATTAAGGTATGACCCACTAAAATAGACAACCTGCAGGGGTTTAAGGTTTTTAGAAAATTTTGTACAGTTTCCCAATTGACAATTACTCTCAGGCTAAGTAATATGCTGATAGGAGGTAATCTGAATTATATTGATTTTTTGATTTGAATTCCTTTTAACATATTGAATTCATGTTTTGGTCCAGAGAGAGATTTATAATTTATTAATGTTAAATGTTCTCATTTATTAAAGTTTTAAGCAATTAAATAGGAATACATTTCAAGTGAGTAGTAAGCATTATTTATTTATGATTTTGGTACCCACCTTAAGGGACAAAGGAAAAACGTATCTTATCAGCAATGCGAGTTCTGTTTTTCTTCAGTGTTCCAACATAAGATAGGCCTCGCTTGCGTAGTTCCTCGGCAATTTACACTGAAGAAAACAAGTTATGTGCAGCTATATTCCTATTTGAATTTACAATTTGTTGTGTTAATTGTAAAACAGCTGGCATAGGTTTTTATAAATTTTCTTTCTTCTTGCGGATGTAACTTGCCATCGCAATCCTTCCCAGTGTAAATACAGGGGATGGAGTTCTGTCGAGAGCTACATCTGTACCTCATATATATATGTTACAATGTGGGTTGCAGATATGCTAAGATGAAGAGGAGTCAGTCCGCATTCGTGAAAATATCTGGTTATTTGGTACTCTCATGACCCGAAATTATTTTAACAAAATAATTTCATTAATGTTTTAGTCCAAGTAATGTAATATTCTAAAATGCTTGTAATAATATTATTAATTTTTTGAAGTTCACATATAAGCTACCAAATATTCATTATAAATTCATGCATCTATGTAAATAATGCCACGCTTATTTATTGCACAGTTTACGTGCCAAGTCTTGTAGGTTATATTTCAGTGTATTATACGCTTTGTTCTGCAATGGTTAAAACAAGCGATCGGTGAAATGTGTGATCTCTCAGACTTCGAAAGAGGGAAAATCGTTGGTGCTCGGTTAGCGGTAGAGTCTGTGACGAAAACAGCTTAATTGTTTAACGTTTCACGAGTGACAGTATCCACGGTAATGACAGCATACAGAAAACATGGTAAAACATCATCGGCGAAGAGGAATAGTGGGCGGAACCCAAAGCTAACTGACGAAGACCGACGAACATTAAAAAGAATTGTTGCCAGACAACATAAAACTACCGCGGCAAAAGTGACAGCAGAACTCAACACTCACTTGAGTAATACTGTTTTGACAAAAACAGTACGGCGGGAGCTCCACAAAGCTAACATTCATGGAAGGGCTGCAATTGCAAAACGGAAGCCAACGCTAAGCTGCGAAAGAAATGGTGCCACGATCATAAAACTAGGACACTTAATGATTGGAAGAATGTAGTATGGTCCGACAAATCATTGTTTACATTGTTTTCTACAAACGGCCGGGGGAGGTTCCGTTATGATTTGGGCGGCTATATCGTGGTATTCAGCTGGTCCTCTCATTCACATCACTGGCCGGATTACTGCGAGTGAATATCTCGACATCCTCAATGATGAAGTTCTTACTATGACAAGCATATTGCTGCCAAACACTGCCATATTCCAAGACGACAATGCGCCTTACACACAGCCAAAAAGGTTCACGTGGTTTGAAGAGCATCAGAAAATCATAAAACATCTTCCCTGGCCAGACCTCAACATAATTGAATCGTTATCGGGAGTTTAAGAGTAGAGAGTGAGGAGCAGATTTCCATCTCCAACATCATTGAAGCCATTTGCTGATGTTTTGGTACAAGAATGGGACTACATTCCGTTGGAACCTGTTCAGACACTCTACGAATCTATTCCGCGAAGAATTGCAGCTATTATAAAAGCAAATGGTGGCCCAACACCTTATTAATAAATAAATATTTCTTAAATGTCAAGTGTACATATTATTTTGTCCATCCTCAGTATATGCATTGTAAATATAGCTATTTCGGGAATAATTCAAGATCATTTCTTTGATTCTTTATTTCGATGGTTTATTGGCATGTAGATGCGGGATCTGTAACGTCCTCTGAAACCGACTAACATTTCCTCTAAGTTTGCCAATTAACTGATCGATTAAGATGACTGAGAGTTTTTCGCGTATTCATTGAAATTATTATAAAACTGCACAGGGATCAGTTTATTTCTGTGGTTTTCTCTCCTCAGAATGGTCAAATCGCAAACAGACCAGAAGGATTAGAATCTTCTTCACAGACATAGCACGTGCGAAGATATCCCGACCAGTGCCGTCTGTTGCAAAGAGGGATTCCAGATGTTCATGATTTGTTTTGAAGATTGACCAGAAGTACAAAACACTTCAAAGTGCATGAAACATTATGCAATTAAGTCAGTCAGTTCAGGTTTATTTTTACTTAATTATTATTCTCTCAAAGTGTAAAAATGTAAAATATGTGTAAAATAAACTCATCTACCATTTCTTGTGTAAAAATACATTTCCACAATTCTCGTAGTGTTGCAGTATTATGTAAATTCTTTGCTGGCCTTTTCAGCCCCTGCAAATGAGAAATAACATTGTGGTTTGGATTTTGAACATTTTAACTGCAGGCCCAGAACACCACTGATATCTTTTTTATAATAGTATGAATTTACTTTTGAATGTTTACTGACCTGATCTTCATGGTGGCTCTCAATATTTTCAGCATCCTTTTCTTGACAATCTCGAGTTTCACATACGTCGAAATTGTTTTGATTTGAATTTCTTTTTTCGTCAGAACTGATTTCCGTAATAGAATTGTTATCACTACTTGTAAAAAAATCTTCTAAATTTCTACTCTCATCGCTGGTCACTGCCTATTTATTGCAACCAGTTATAAATATATTTATCAAAATCTGGATCACCCAGATGAACATCATTCCTTTTCGGCATTTTTATCATTTACTACGATTGTAACATAAATGGTGACGTAGTGCCACAATGACCTAAATGTATATTCGCATACTTACATCCATGGGCATACCATAAACAAATCTGACACTGCTTCAGGAAACCACGCGATATCTTAATGAAAGGTATATGGCAGCATGAAAAAGTTCCTGGAACTAGACATACATGTCAGTTAGGTAAATTTTCGCTGGGGTCACTGAGACACTACGTGTCTGAATAAAAGTTAAGAATTTTTTTTTTATATTTGTACTCTTTTACGAAATTCTTCTACATGCTGCATCTTAAATAAAGGTTTAATTGTATTTGAGACATGAACATTTTTAGAGTAAGAAATAAGAAAAACATAATATATATGTATACAGACTAGTGTAATATATTACTTCAATCTTTTCTTGTTGCTTTTCTGATGTATTACTTAATTCAGTGCTGTATAAAGTTGACTGTTTGATTTGGATAAATAATTTTCTGCAGTGTCACGAGGAATGATATGATTCCATCCGTCTTATCATGTGCATCAAATGCCTATTTAATAATTACAAATTTAGTAATAATTAAATTTATGAATATATATGCATTAAAGCGAGATATTATTTTTGCCTCTAATATTTTCTACACATATATTCTATAGTGGTTTAAACAAGCAGCTAGATCCGTTACTGCTGCTACAATGGCAGGATATCGAGATTTAAGTGAGTTTGAACGTGGTGTTATAGACGGCGCACGAGAGATGGGTCATAGCATCTCCGAGGTAGCGATAACTTTTGGATTTTCGCGTACGACCATTTCACGAGTGTACCGTGAATATCGGGAATCCGGTAAAACATCACATCTTCGACATCGCTGCGGCCGGAAAACGATCGTGAAATAACGGGACAAACGACGACTGACGAGAATAATTTAACGTGACAGACGTGCCACCCTTTCTCAAATTGGTGCAGATTGGATTTGTGAACTGCCCTGCAGGATTGATGGTGTGAATTGCATCCTGCATACCTTCAGACATTAGTCTAGTCCATGCCACGTCGTCTTGCGGCACTTCTGCGTGCTCGGGGAGGCCCTACACGATATTAGGCAGGTGTACCAGTTTTTCTGGCTCTTCTGCGTTTTTCTTCTAAGTAGCGACACTGGATGCCAGCATACAACTGGCAACACTGCCGCAAGGACTTCTAGAATCTTCCAAACATGCCTGGTTTGTGTCTTATTAAGTTGCAGACATTCATGATGTGCAGCAAATGGTCATCTTATCTAGAAAATCCATTTGTTGTCAAATGTTGCGTTTAGTTGTGCCCTTGCAGCGTCGCTGCTATATGTAGGAACACTATCATGCTGAAACCACATATTATGTCTGTGGTAAAATCTTCCATTTACAGGCAATGTCCCAGACGAAAAGTTACGGTACGTTTCTACATTTAACATATTTGTTAATACATTTCATCCTAAGAGATGGTCGTCGACGATGTCATACCGCACATTGATTGAGAATATCACCCGATTTGCTCATGCAGACATAGCATACAGATTTTCCTCAGCCCTGATGTGTGCTTAATGTCTGTATAATATTCTTTTCTGTGTAATAGTTGCGTCGTCAGTGAAAAACACCAAATTTTCGAAGTCTGGTGTCATAGTAAACTGTTTGAAGAACCATACACAAAACTGAAGTCACCTTGGGTAATCATTTGGGGACAATTTCTCTGCATCATGTAGATTATATGGCAGCAGCTGCTGCTCATATAAAATAAACCACACTGTTGTATGACTCGCAAAATAACACTTAGAATTGAATATATGCTATTCCAAGGTGCATTACTCACACCCTCGAGAACTTTGTCTACATTTGCAGGTGTCCTCACAGTCCCCATAAATATTTCTGTCTACTTTGCCAGCATTGAACTGCTTTCCGTAACCACTAGAGAAGTGATGGGGAGATTTTATGGCTAGGGTGATGATGTCGTAGAAACCTCTCGGCTCAAAACCATCCTGCTTATCTATCATTGCATGGGCTGTTCACTGTAAAGTGAGCACTTCTGAGGCCCTAGTTAATTTTTCCTTTTAACAATTTTGTATCCTTAATCAGCCTTTCTAAATAAGTATTTCCATGTAAGTAATAAACACAGTGTGTTTATTCTTCCGCACTCTGAATTTAATATCTTATACTTAAATAAAATAATTGTATTTACTATCATTCCTAATGAGAGGACTTTCGAAAGTGCTCACTTTACCAATAATAACATACAATTAACAGCATCGTGCACTTAATGCCTTTCAGCGAGATCTAGCAAAGTGTACTGTTCTAATTCACTTATCAGAACACGCTGACACGCGCACACTNGCCTTTCTAAATAAGTATTTCCATGTAAGTAATAAACACAGTGTGTTTATTCTTCCGCACTCTGAATTTAATATCGTATACTTAAATAAAATAATTGTATTTACTATCATTCCTAATGAGAGGACTTTCGAAAGTGCTCACTTTACCAAGAATAACATAAAATTAACAGCAACGTGCAATTAATGCCTTTCAGCGAGATCTAGCAAAGTGTACTGTTCTAATTCACTTATCAGAACACGCTGACACGCGCACACTNTTAATGCCTTTCAGCGAGATCTAGCAAAGTGTACTGTTCTAATTCACTTATCAGAACACGCTGACACGCGCACACTACTAACCATGCATAACACACACTTTTTGATAGCAAGCTCACATTTGTTATGTTGGGAATACCCTATTGTCATAGTATTTCTGCAAACACACCAGCCAAGCTTCAGTAGTCAACATATGCAAAACAGGCTGCACAGCTGTGTGGCGAACGGTAAAGGCTGTCATTTTGCAGTTTTCACTTTGTTCATATGCGACTGAAATGGCGTACATGGTCTAAATCCCAACTCTGTATTGTGCCCACACAGTAGNTTTTCACTTTGTTCATATGCGACTGAAATGGCGTACATGGTCTAAATCCCAACTCTGTATTGTGCCCACACAGTAGACAAACCACACTTATCTCACAGGTTACATAGCTGCAGGGTGTTATAAGTCAACATAAAAAAAACGAGAATCTCAGAGAGAAACGATGATCTGAGAGTGTTACACCAGCGCAACCTTTTTTCTTACTGAACATGGTAATTATCTATCTATCGAAAAATATTTATTAACATGCATGGTTAATTATTTTATAACATTATAGTAATATCACGCACAATTTTACTAGTGTTTTAAAGATAATATTACTAAAGAAAACTTTACACATTTAACAGCTTCGTTCACATAAATGCGATACCAAAATCTTTGATATACTACTATACAGTTTGTAATTTTTTTTTCATAAAAGCATTTACAATCCTCTCAACTCAACTCTTGGATTAATTTTGTCTAAAAGTCGTATTATGTTTTTCATCCCATTTTGCATACAGTATCACCTTACGACATTTGCACTATTTAGCCTGAGATAACCTTTATGTGGTAATGCAATGAGTCAACCACTACAAATTAGGAAATTTACTAATTATAATATAATATGAGATATAACATTACAACGATAACTACTTAATTAATTTTATTTTATAAAGATATAGTATTGAATTAAAAAGATGATAATACCTATTGTTGACGTGGATATTCCAGAAGATATTCATGAAAATTTTAAAGATTTTCCAACGTTGCCAGATCACTGTTCTCTATATTACAATAAATTATCGTGTTTTGAAAAAAAATTTATAAATATGTAGGAAAGAAACCCAAATTTTATAACTATTCAATGTACTCAAACCCAAAAAATATAAATTTACATGCTACACAATGTTAAAATTATCAAGTGATTTTTTAAAAAGAAGCAAACAATTATATATTATATAAACAGAAAAAACACAGCTAAGGCATGAAGCTAAATATTATATACAAAATTACTTTTAGAACATAATGAACTATGCATTTTATGGGAAACAGACGGAAAACGACAGAAGAAGATGTGATGTACCAGCAATAAATTATTTACAGAAATGTAATCAACAAACACATTATGACTAGATATATCTATAAATAATGAAGATAATGATTTATTTTATAAAAATTAATAGAACATCAATAAACCAATTTGTGTTGGACTTGTGTAAGAAATTTCAAAATTATTTTTTAATTACTTCATATGAAATATCTATTATATTTTCATAAAGAAAATATAAAGCGGAAAAATTAGACTGTTATGAACGGATACTGGTTCACTAATTGTATATATTGAAATATAAGGTGTATATGATGATTTTAAAAATAATATAGAACACTTTGATTTATCATTATACTATATAAGACATGTAATTTAATAAAAAGGCTCCCAAATTACTTAAATATGAATAATTAGACAGAGTTTCTTGGACTAAGATCAATATTTTATGCATTGAGAAATTATGTCAAGAAAAGAATGTCTGGAAAAGTTATGGAAAATTTAGTATAGAAAAATAAATTTCGTTATTTACAAAGATTTTTTTATGAATAATTAAACAACACAATTAGTAGATAATATAATGTCGAAGAACCTTAATTTATATGCAGCTTAATCAAAGAAAGTAGTATTATCTACACATGCTGATAAACGATAATTAATAGATACGGATATATAACGGAGATACTAAAAAAAACCAAATCTAAGAACCTTGTTAAATTTACTGAATAACTAGCAAAATTGTGAAATAATGACATAACTTAAAAACCAGAGTTATATTATCCTTACTCACAAAAATGTTTTCAATATCAGAACCGTTGGAATTAGTTTAATTTCCATTTTGATCCCTAATTATTAATACAACCAATATTAAAATGTCAATAATTTTATTAATTATATAAAACACTGGCTAAGAATGTTTATAAACAATAGATTCCCTTAACCCAAACATCGTTTTGGTATAAAAATTGCTATGATTTCTAAGTGGTTAGATTAGTTATACCTAATAAACATATAATTGTCCAAATTAAAATGAATATTTGTTTTGAATAAATCGAAATCCGGTAGTTTAGTCCCCATAATTTAATATTTTCAATAATATAATTTTTTTTAATTCCTAACATATCAGACAATCTAGGACCTAATTGGATATTTAAAAAATATATAACACTGCTACTATTTCTTACATTGTAAAATATTAATTTCATTTCACAATTTAAAACTGTATCACTCGAATTTGTAGTTTTCTTTAATTGTTCGATATTATACAAATGTTTGAATTTATATGTGTTTAATGGGATCCTGATCTAATAAAAACGATTGCGCGATTATTATGGTAAACATCAAAATGAAGTAAATTTTTTTAAAACAGAATTGTTATTTGTCTTATGATTTATTTATATGCGATGAAATCTTATATATTAAATACAGAATGTTGATTGGGATGTTGGAGTTTGTTTTCTGAAGAAAAGTCAAGAAAAAAAAAATTTAGTTCTAATGCTTATCACTATAAGAACAATAATAATTGGCCCAAGTAATTGTAGAAATTGTAATTCAATGATTTTTATTGTATACAAAAAAGGATGATTAAGTTTCAATACGTTATGTTCTTTTTAAGAGGTTTGAATTAATCAAAATATGCTCGTAAAATAAATGATTTTGCTTATATATAAAATAATATGATGGAAAGTATGATTTATTTTTCCAATAATAATGAAGAAAAGTTGCCTTTACATGAATATGAAAATCATTCTTTAGTGGTTTTTTATGACGTACTTCTAGAAAATAAAGCTATAAATGAAGAATATGATACGAGAGAAAGACCAAAATATCTATGTTTATTACTTAGCACAAAACCAATTCGAATGAACTAAAACAATTGGTAAGGAACGATACAATAAGTATATGCATTTTCCAACAGGATGATACTAATTTAAAGCATACATACAGTGTTTTTGATGGTGGAGATATGTCTTATGAAACTTTCAAAGAAATGTGTTCCAGGTGTTGAAAGAAATACGTTGATTTTATTTTTACAGACAAGAATAGGAAACACATAGAATGTAGATACAGAGAAAATATGAAAGAATTCGTAATGGTTTGAACACTCGATTAACTAGAATGGCTGTTCTTAAATTTAGTCAGCCTTTTTAACATTTTAACAGGTAATTTATTATTCGAACAGTTGTATGATATGTTTTTATGTATTATTATAATTTGAATATGCAAATGAAATCATAACTTTTATTCTTACAATTTCGTATTTAAATGAAAAGAAGTCTTTAATTGTGATCAAGTACTCAAATACATATGGGTTATTAAATATTGTTAAAATTGTATCTAAAATTTATTACATTAAATATAGCAATGCTTTAAAATTATATCAGAAAAAAATTAAATTGCACTTTAGATGAAGAAACATTAAAATTAAGAAATAAGCTTTGAAAATATTCTATAGCTTTAGTTTTACCAGCGTGATACCGAACAGATAAAATATATCCATGCAAAATTACGACGACTTTCTTATCTAGAGTAGTTTATAATTAATACTTTCAGATATTTCGTTACCAAGGATAATTTTCTTCGCCATGTAAGTTTCCGTATTCCTGGAACTAATTATTTAAATTGTTAAAATTCCAATGAATATAATTTTTTCGTTTTCAGAAGACCAATATACACAATTGATTATTAATATAAAAAGCTATGTTTGTGAAAGATGTTTTAAAACATTTGTTTCAGAGCATTTATGTCTAATGTATTTATAAGTCAGAAAAATCTTACATATTTTTATTAAAAGGATAGGATGAAAGCAAATATTAAAACAATTTATAGTTAAATAAATTGTTTTTAATTTGTGAATTGTGTTGATAAACTATTTAAAGTTTACGATCGTGCAAAAACAATATTCAATAAAGTTAAGCAATGTATTTTTATAAAATTAAATGAATTGTAGTTAAAATTCCTGGTGAATATTTAGTTACGATATATTACAGAAATATTGCTGCGGTAAGATCGCCTGCTNTAAGCAATGTATTTTTATAAAATTAAATGAATTGTAGTTAAAATTCCTGGTGAATATTTAGTTACGATATATTACAGAAATATTGCTGCGGTAAGATCGCCTGCTCCTTTTTGCATAGTACAGCAGTCGGCCGCTTCCAACATTTATTACGACAGAGCTAAGTCCATGAGCTCGTATCATAGTCGGAATACCTCCTATCTCAGTCTGTTCTCCTGATAAGTCGCTGATTATTACGAGTTGTTTTTAAAAATATCACGTACATACACAATGACAAAAGAATTGCTTGGGCTATAAAATCCAGTTCAAGAACATCATAACACACCAAACACTTATCACATTGTAACGGGTCTGAACTACAATCTTCATTACCCCATTTCTTACATGTAACACACTTAATTTAGTCACACTAATGACCTTTTTGCATAACCCATCACATATAGCACAAANCATAGTACAGCAGTCGGCCGCTTCCAACATTTATTACGACAGAGCTAAGTCCATGAGCTCGTATCATAGTCGGAATACCTCCTATCTCAGTCTGTTTTCCTGATAAGTCGCTGATTATTACGAGTTGTTTTTAAAAATATCACGTACATACACAATGACAAAAGAATTGCTTGGGCTATAAAATCCAGTTCAAGAACATCATAACACACCAAACACTTATCACATTGTAACGGGTCTGAACTACAATCTTCATTACCCCATTTCTTACATGTAACACACTTAATTTAGTCACACTAATGACCTTTTTGCATAACCCATCACATATAGCACAAAAATCCTCACCACCAGTCATGCCATCCAGTTAACTGTCACTGTTAATATCCGGGCACCATGCATCACTATAACATGTCGATAAGCTCATTCTCCTCTTTCTTTTCTTTTAAAGAACATGCTTGGTCGAGACTTCTGTGTTTCTCTTTCCCTTCATATTGCTTTTCATCTGAATTTCTTTATAATGTTTTGATTTTCGCATGTCCGTTCATTTTTGTGGTATGATCAGGACTACTTGTGTCTGCTTCTTCCGACCTGTTGGCTTAGGCATCCTAAGAACAAGAACAGGCGTTTTTTCTTCGAAGGAACTCGTACGGGCAACTCCTTCTAGCGAGTGGCTTGAAATATTATTGGCAGGATCAGATTTCCCATTTTCAGGAGCATATAAACAGGAAGATACTATCGATGCAGTTTGTGTCTGGCCATTGTCTGCAAGAGTGGCAGATTTTTCCACTTTTAACAAAATTAGCAACGCTTTCCGTTGCAATTGCATGATTTACAGAAGCATTGTCTGATACAGCGAATGCATAGGCTGGAATTTTGTGTGAGTTGTAAGGATAGATGCCACAATCTTCAAATCCTGCACTAACGTTTCCCACTGTGGCGACCACGCTCCAAGCTGTATTTAACAATGTTCCAAACTGGAGTCGTGTCAGTTTTCTTCTGGAGTCTCTGTGTATCCAAGTGTTTAGAGATTGCTGCCAAAACGTCTACAGAGGTTTNCGAGCTCGCAGAAGTGCCGCAAGACGACGTGGCACAGACTCGACAAATGTCTGAAGGAATTCAGGAGGCAATTCACACCATGAATCGTGCAGGGAAGTTCACAATCCAATCTGCGCCAATCTGAGAAAGGGTTGCACGTCTGTCACATTTAATGATTCTTGTCAGTCGTCGTTTGTCCCGTTCTTTTATGATCGCTTTCCGGCCGCAGCGATGTATAATATATGATGTTTTACCGGATTTCCGATATTCATGGTACACACGTAAAATGGTCTTACGCGAACATCCAAATGTTATCGCTACCTCGGAGATGCTATGTCGAATCTCTCGTGCGCCGAANGTAAAATGGTCTTACGCGAACATCCAAATGTTATCGCTACCTCGGAGATGCTATGTCGAATCTCTCGTGCGCCGAATATAACACCACGTTCAAACTAACTTAAATATTGATAACCTGCCATTGTAGCAGCAGTAACCGATCTAGCTGCCGACTGCATCGCGTTACTCTGATTGNGTAAAATGGTCTTACGCGAACATCCAAATGTTATCGCTACCTCGGAGATGCTATGTCGAATCTCTCGTGCGCCGACTATAACACCACGTTCAAACTAACTTAAATATTGATAACCTTCCATTGTAGCAGCAGTAACCGATCTAGCTGCCGACTGCATCGCGTTACTCTGATTGGTTCCATTCCTCTGTTATTTGCATACGCACGCATATACCAGTTTTTTTGGCTCTTCAGTGTATTATTGTTCATTTGCAGACCACACTTGTGCATGTTAAATATTTTCGTAGGAGTACTAAGATAGCAATTTACCTGGCAAACACGCAAAAGCAGTTTAAAGTAATTGTCAACCACTTTATGGCACATTGCAAGCTCACCTGCGGTGTAGATGCTCGGTGCCTTCCAAACTGTCAGTTCGAAATATAGTTTTAAAAGCTGCTGCAACTAATAATAGCCAACTTACTTAGTATCGGTGTTGAACCTATTCTTCAACCCATTCTTCTCAGCAAAACGAAAGGCCAATTTTTGGTGTTCGTGGAAAACCAGCTTCTTCAAGACGTTGCACATACTTCTCTAAGACTGTTTTATGTTCTTTTCCGAGGCACCCTACAAGAATTAACGTTCCGATGTAGGTAGGCTTGCATGTGTGAAAAATATAAATATAAAATAAGTTACTACACTATAAAGTTACCTGCAGGTCCAGGTGCTCATTTAGTGATATTTCCAGCATCAGTTCGTTTTTTCAGGGTTTTGTATGGTATGTGATACAATTGGGAATCATCCTTTATTGTCTTTTTCCTGTTTTTCACATCTTCGGTAGTAAGAAGTAGGTTTCCTACCGACCAGAAGACCCGATCAATTTTCCTATCATAGGTACAGAGAATAATCTGTCGGAAAAAAAGGAGTAAAATGAATACACTTGCTATGTAATATTAATGAATATCAATNAGGAGTAAAATGAATACACTTGCTATGTAATATTAATGAATATCAATAATGGTAGTTGAAATAAATGTACGTATTGGTAGAAGATGCCGCTTCACAATATCATATTACACTACTCGCATTTATNAGTAGGTTTCCTACCGACCAGAAGACCCGATCAATTTTCCTATCATAGGTACAGAGAATAATCTGTCGGAAAAAAGGAGTAAAATTAATACACTTGCTATGTAATATTAATGAATATCAACAATGGTAGTTGAAATAAATGTACGTATTGGTAGAAGATGCCGCTTCACAATATCATATTACACTACTCGCATTTATNAATGGTAGTTGAAATAAATGTACGTATTGGTAGAAGATGCCGCTTCACAATATCATATTACACTACTCGCATTTATTTTGTTCAAAAATTCTTGGTTGTAAATCACCGCACCACCATTTTACATGTTAAACAGTGTTGCTCCTTTGTATACCAAAAGTTTGATAATCAAACAAAAAATTAATTTCATAGTTCTGACAAGAACATAGTAATATAATATTATACCAAGCAATTACCTGATAAGATCTTCGAATAATTCCCATGAAAACGATAGACAACGAAACTACATGACGTTCCTCGTTATGGCCGCTTCTACAAATGCAGTGTTAGCTCTCCATGCTGCTAGAGCTGCTATCTGTGAATTTTTTGGAACTATGTGCATCTGAGACATGATCCCCCAACTGGCGCCTCCCCTAGTTATCTGCATGTTTTAGAAACTCATTTTATGTGTGATAGAAAGTGCTAATGTCAATAAATGACAAAATTATTGTTTTTAATTTTGATAAGTATATGGTGCCGCATTACAAGTCAATTTGATAACTGATGGTAAGTATACAGTGAGGCGACAAAAGTCATGGAATACCTCCTATTATCGTGTCGGACCTCCTTTTATCCGGCGAAGTGCAGCAACTAGACATGGCATGGACTCAACAAGTCATTGGAAGTCCCCGGCAGAAATATTGAGCCATGCTGCCTCTATAGACGTCCATAATTGCGAAAGTGTTGCCGGTGCAGAAGTTTGTGCACTAACTGACTTCTCGATTATGTCCAATAAATGTTCGATGGGAATCATGTCCGGCGATCTTGGTGGCCAAATCATTCGCATGGAATTGTCCAGAATTATCTTCAAAGCAATCGCGAACAGTTGTGGCCCGGTGACACGGAGCATTGTCATCCATAAGAATCCCATCGTAGTTTGGGTACATGAAGTCCATGAATGGCTGCAAGAGGTCTCCAAGTAGCTGAAATTAACCCTTTCCAGTCAATGATCGGTTCCGNACATGAAGTCCATGAATGGCTGCAAGAGGTCTCCAAGTAGCTGAAATTAACCCTTTCCAGTCAATGATCGGTTCCGTTGGACGAGAGGACCCAGTCCATTCCGTGTAAAAACAGCCCACACCATTATGTAGCCACCACCAGCTTTCACAGTTCCTTGTGGACAACTTGGGACCATGGATTCGTGGAGTCTGTGCCACACTCGAACCCTACCATCAGCTCTTACCAACTGAAATCGGGACTCATCTGATCAAGCCACGGTTTCCCAGTAGTCTAGGACCCAACCGATATGGTCACTAACCAAGCAGAGGCGCTGCAGGCGATGTCGTGCTGTTAGTAAAGGCACTCGAGTCGGTCTTCTGCTGGCATAGTCCAGTAAAGCTCAATTTTGCCGCACTGTCCTAACGGACACGTTCGTCATACTTCCCACATTGATTCCTGCGGATATTTAACACAGTGTTGCTTGTCTGTTAACACTGACAATTCTGTGCACACGTCGTTGGTCTCGGTCATTAAGTGCAGGCCATCGTCCACTGTGTTGTCCATGGTGGGAGGTTATGCCTGAAATGAGGTATTCTCGGCACAGTCTTGACACTGTGGATATCGGAATGTTGAATTCCCTAACCATTTCCGAAATGGAATGTCCAATGCGTCTAGCTCCAACTACCATTCCGCGTTCAAAGACTGTTAATTCCCGTCGTGCAGCCATAATCACATCATATACCTTTTCACATGAACCACTTGACTACAAATAAAAGCCCAACCAATGCACTGCCCATTTACACATTTTGTATGTGATGCTACTGCCATCTGTATATTTGCATATTGCTATCCCATGACTTTTATGTCCTCTGTATATATGAATGGTGCGTATTTGTAAATACATCGGTACTATTCTTTTTAATTTTGGGAAATAAATGTTTCCCACAATATTTCGACATGCATTAACGTTATCTACGAATATAAATAAATTATTGAGCAACATAAAATTAATCTCTCAAATATAACATATGCATTAATTTCGCATCTTACGTGTACGGGCTTTGGGTAATTTTTGTGGCCCATATATAATACAAGGATTATGGGATCAAATCTTCATTCCTCCAAACTCTTTGGTAAGTCTAGAAAATGGGTTATGAGGCGACTACATATACCTATCGGTGATTACCAATCAAGGCACAAAATTCGAGACCACAAGGGACTAGCTCATAGCAGAATGGGGCGTCCATATAATAGACAAAATGGCCTCTTCCACCCCAAAAAAAACTTCAAAAATGAATTAATTTTTTACTCAAAGAAAATTTATTTTGTCAACTGAAATCTCCAAAAAATGGAAAAATTAGGACAGCGGGTTTAAAGCTCAGCGATGCGAAAGTAGAAAAGTCCTCAGAGGAGCAAGCGGATTCGAGGCTCTTAGCAGAATGAGCCACTTAATTCCCAGAGCAGTAAAAGCAGATTCAAGTCTCCGAGCCAGTTCAATAGGATCGGGGCGGATCAGCGGATATAGTCCCCTCTCCAACCAACATACTGCACCTACATTTCCTCACCCCCTACCACTACTCATCCCGTATCACCTCATCGTTTGCCATCCTCACCACACCCCCTTATCTAAACTTCCAAAAATTTCATAACAAATAAAAAAAATCGCAAAAATTTGTCTAAAAATATTTAATAATCAAGAATCACATAAATCTATCCTCACCCTCACCCTGATCACCATAACTAAAAGTCCTCACCCCTGACCCCTACCATGCCAGTCATAAAAATCCTGAAATATCGCCCAAAAAAATTACAAATGTCTAGGTACATAACATGTTACCATCCCCTACCACATGTTCGACCCTTCAGACCTAGCCAACACCAGCACCCCTCACTTACACTCACCCAGTCATTAAAAATTAACAAAAATGCAAAAAAATCTTAAAATCGAGGAACATATGATGATTCTCCACACTCCCCCAGATCGACTCCTACACCCTAATACACACCCTATCCCTTACCTCCCGCCAGCCACAATAAAAAAATATTTAAAAAGCTGCCATAAAAAGAAAAATTATTATTAAAAAATCGAGGGTAAGGGAGTGTTGGTTAGGATTTTGGTGTCGATCTGGGGTAGTGTTTGGTAATGTTATGTTACTTGAATTTTTGATTTTTTTCGATTTTTTAAAATTTTTCTTGATTTTTATGATTGGGTGGGTGGTAGTTGTGAGGGGTGGGTTTTTTTTTAGTAAGAATTTAGTGTAACTGTTTGTAGTATGGGGAAGGGAGGTAAATTATATGTTCCTCGAATTTTTTTCGATCTTTCGCGATTTTCCTCAAATTTTTATGACTGGCAGGGTGAAAGTTGTCTCCACCCTGTCACCTGAGTTATACAGGGAGTGGCCAGTAGTTCATATAGTTAATTTTTATTGGTGCAGACTAATGACACCTGAGGTTGTTGCTTTAGGGGTAAACAAATACTCGTATTCTCATTTATTTAACACACCAGGATTTTATTGATCAGAATGTCACATAGTTAATACACACCCTGGCGAGACTGAGCCCCCCTGCAAGTCGTTTGCCTGAAGGGCTGGTGGGCTGAATACTTTGCAACGGGGAAGGTTTGTTGAAGGGAGACGTTTCTCTACTTATCTGTGACTGCGGCTTTTGGTGTGTTGTCTTCGTTGGTAGCAGAGGCATGGTGAGTTGGGTGACCCTGGTTCGGGCCCTCGGACTGGCTCTCGTTGACGTGCGGTACGAAGTTGGCTGTTTCCTGCGGTTTTGACGGTCCCTCAATGAAGACCATGATTAGTGTTCTCCCGTGACTTGCACTTTCCTTGCGATCCCAGCGAGCGTTCTGGTTGGAGACTGCTTCCTCCTCGTCTTTCTTCCGGCTATCGTGTTTCTGTCTGCATTCCTAACCGCGGAAACTGCCACTACGTTTCGGAAATGAGCTCATAATTTCTCGGCACTTCTACTTGGTTTGTCTCGGAAATTTACATATGAAGTTTCAGCTGTTCCTGGGTTCCCTCCTCGGTGACATTGCTATGGATCTACTGACTGACTGACGTCGCCATCCGGCGCCTGACTACGTCTCTCGGGGAATGGCGCCACTCGGACTGGGGCTAC
>NQII01009988.1:1191-13374 GCA_002778355.1 Clitarchus hookeri
GGACACAAGATGCCGTCCATGACTTCATCCAAGCTGGTGGGCGGAATCAATATGGCGATCAGAAACAAGATGGCTCACAAAGTTCAAGGTTAAGGGGACACAAGATGCCGTCCATGACTTCATCCAAGCTGGTGGGCGGAATCAATATGGCGATCAGAAACAAGATGGCTCACAAAGTTCAAGGTTAAGGGGACACAAGATGCCGTCCATGACTTCATCCAAGCTGGTGGGCGGAATCAATATGGCGATCAGAAACAAGATGGCTCACAAAGTTCAAGGTTAAGGGGACACAAGATGCCGTCCATGACTTCATCCAAGCTGGTGGGCGGAATCAATATGGCGATCAGAAACAAGATGGCTCACAAAGTTCAAGGTTAAGGGGACACAAGATGCCGTCCATGACTTCATGGTGGACGGCGCCTCGGCGCCTCAGTCTCTAGCCGTTGCACCCCAACATATTATTTCTATCTACTCTTATTTCTAACTTTACCTTCTTTAGCAGAATAAGTTTTTCTTGCTTTCATATTTAATTAATTTTCCACACTTATAAATTACATAGACAATACATATATCAAAACACAGCAAACTGACGATGCAATTAAAAAGATTAATAATATAACTATAAACTGACAAACCAGAAGGCTAGCCAAAAGCATTTGTTATAACAAGAGAACAGTGATCGTCGCACTTTAGCAGGTTGCAACAAAATGTAGACCCCATATTGTCAAAATATTATAAATAGTAACTGAGTAAGAATTTGTGATAATGTAGGTTTTGTTAGCTAGAATAAATAAGATAAAGGAATATAAAGATGACATATTGCGTTTTTTTGAAGGAGAAAACGTGTTGGCAAGGATTGTATTGTAATGGGTACATTGTTGGATATAGTGACTTTTGAAGCTGACGCAACTTTTGAACTCACTTATTCGCAAGGCAGACAGGTCTTTGGGAAAAAACGAACATTGTCACCAAATTCCTCTACTTAAATATGTGTAGATAATGAGTGCGAATTAAATGGCTGTAACTAATATAGAGACAGTGATGGAAATTTTAATTCAAATTTATATTGACATTAAATATTGCGCTTACTGTGAGTGAAACGTGTAATATAGGACATAAGGAATTTTATTGTTGTAAATAATAGTGAATCATTAAATTAAGAATATGCTTTAGTTCTTTTATTAATCTTAAGACCTCCATTCCTCACGAAATCGGATACGCGCCTGGCGCCTTCTAAAACTGGTGTTTAAGCGGAACGAAGACATTTAATTGTAAATTATGTTAAGCAACAGGCTAGTAATTATCATTAATTAATTGTTATAGCTATAGGCCACCAAATAAAGAGGGTTTTGTAAACCAGCGCATTGAGTGTCAACCAGAAAAATGTCTGCAGAACTGGATACACTGCAAGTATTAACTGAGGAGTTAAGTAGTCAAGTGTGCTTAAGAAATATATTGATTTAAGATGTAAATAATAAAATTAATATGTAGTGTGAACGAGAATGTAAATAGTGTAAATGAGAATGTAGAGAAGAAATAAATTATGTAGAAAAGAAAATAGGAAGCTTTGGTGAGTTAGTGAAAACGAGAATTGACTGTGTATACCTACAAGAAAATCGACATTGTGAGCGAAGGGATAAACACCATATATGGAATAGTGGACAGTGTATATGAAGGGACGGACAATGTTGAGAATAAAATGAAACATTAAATCAGTCCATTAAAGAAGAAATGGCAGGAATTTCGTCAAGAGCGGAGTTACACGATCACCAAAGTGGCGACGGCAGCTAAGAGAAGTAGGGGAGTCGTAAGAAATACAACCTCGGAAGACAGCAGGCGTCTCTGCGGCACTGGTATCGCGCAGTCAGGAGTGGGGAATGAGGTTGCAATTAAGGCCACCCTCCTACGAGGGTCACACTCCTAGACTCCATGCCTTACGAACTCAGGTACGCTCCTGGCATCTTCTAATATTATGTGTCTATAAATTATTTATTGGCTTCCTATTTACTGAAATTTGAGGATTTCCGAAGTTCGCCTATAAAGTGTAATTATACACGTAATAATAAAACTAGGATATCTAACAATATAAAATGTTATTAAGTTTGTTTATAATCTTCACATTTTTTAAAATTATTTTGTCTTGTTAATTACTCAAATTTCGTTGTGTTGGTTGCCTCTTCCTTTTTTATTTTTCCTCCATAGTTTAATAAATTCATTCTCTCATCGTATAAAGTCTTTTGTTATAAAAACATTACTGTGTTTCATATTAAAAATTAAGCTTCCATACTGTTAGGAAAGAAGGAAAAATGTCTAGTCTTGGCCTTTCTCTTAACATTGATTTATAAATGACACCTGGTAAAGTATGGGCTGGCGGTGGGCACCATACTATTCCCGTCATTTGGGATGTGTGCGGATGCTCTTTAGGACAAAGGGCTGCCTTTCCTCCAATGCAGTTGTTCTCAACTATGGTCCGCAGGCCACTGGTTGTCTGTGGCTAGGTCCTAACTGGTACACGAGGCTTTCTAAACGTTCTATGGAAAATGTATATTTGTTACACTCAAATAATGTATCTTTTAGATAACGGCATATACATAAGTTTATTGCGCAACCATGGGAGTGTCTCTACTGTAGGCCTGGTAAACAGTATTTACACCGCCACTGCCGTAGAAAATGAGCCCAGGCTGGCCACCCTAATATACACATCGGTTTTAAGTACAGTGCTTAATAATTTGCGTTAAGTAGTTATAAGTTATACTTGTTTTTCTTTTCGTGTGTAGTTAAATTGCATATTGTGTTCTGTTGATGATGTTATTGTGTTACGTGTAATTTATATCCAGAATTAATCTGTGGCATAACAGTGGTTTTCTGAAATTAAATATTAACGAAATCGATGCGACTTCACACCGACTTTCTGATACTGAAAAAATTTACAATTGTTTCCAAACCAGCCGTTCTGTTATCACAAAAAAAGAAACATATCAAACAAGCAGAAGTAAATGTGATGAAGATTATCTGAAAATGGGATTATATTGTACGGCTTACCAAATTGAACCTTACCCTCTCTGCGTTGTGTGCTACGATACTTGGTCAACGACGCGATGAAATTAAAAACTTTCAAGGCATTTTAAAACAAAGCATACTTATTTACCCTCTAAACCTGTATAATATCTTCAAAACAAACTTAAAGTGTTGCTCTCATCATAGAAATCAATTACTTATGTTGCTGCAGGTAAAGACGAGTGTAAACATGCAGAGGCATCACTTCAACTGGCATTATTTGTCACTAAAACTGCTCAAAGACATACCGTCGCTTCGCAGAAATAATTGTAAAACCAGCGGTTAACTGATGGTGAATATTATGATTGTTCATAGCAAGCAATAGGCAAGATTGATTTGTCAAATGATACAATTTAGGGTCATATAACATATTTCGCAACTAATGTGGAGAAGTAGTAATTCACACATGTGCGTGGTAGTTGATATTTTGCTGTACAACTGGATGAAAGCATGGACGTTGAAAACGCCTGTCACCTGTTAGCATATGTAAGATACGTTTACGAAAATAAAGCTCATGATGACTTTTATTTTGTCTTTAAAAGTTACTGTACAGGAGAAGACATTTTTGTTTGACGACACACAAATTGGACTGGATAAAACATGTGTCAAATGTTGGTACTGGCGGTGCGCCGGCTTTGTGTGGGATACCAAGAGGTTTTGAAGCATATGTCAAAAAGTTAGTAACGGAATGTTGTTCAACTCATTGCTTCGTCCAAAGAAAACTTTTAGTGGGAAGTAGTCCTTCTGAACTTGAACCTGTATTAAAACAGGTAGATAAAGTGGTTTACTTAATTAAATCTCGCTGTCTGAACTCTCCCCTGTTCATTGCATTGTGCGAATAAATGAGAAGTGCGCATTAAAATGTATTTCTTTTCACACAGACGTGCGGTGCTTGTCAAGTGGAAAATGCTTTCAAGGGTTTTTGAGCTGAGGGATTAAATCAAGATCTTCTTTCATGCCACTAATGGAGTAAGTAAAACCCATTTCCACGATTTCAATTATCTGGCGTGGGTCGCATATCAAAACGATATTATCAGTTTCTTAAACGGCTTGATTATCTCACTTAAGATGCGGGATGTTATAATTTTTTTAGTGCAAGATAAATTAAAATCAGTTTTTCAGGAATGTGAAATTTAGTGTAAACTGCTTGATCAAGGAGAGAAAAGCTCCTTTTCAACACTTCTTGAATTTTTGCAGTTTTCGGGAGGATTAACTGATGATGAATTAGCACAAGTATTTCATAATCATACCAGTATCCTGCAAGATAGCATAATTAGTATTTTTCAGACCCGGGTGAACATAAGGAATGGATTAGCAATTCTTTGAATGAGTCCTTTCGTTTTTCAGCTCGTTTGTGTTAACAGTTTATTGAATTGGCGTCTGATATCGCATTAAAAATAATCTTAAGTGAGAAATGCCTCACAAACTTCTCGATCTGTGTGAAATGAGAGTACTATGAAATTTCCAGTGCCTTCAACCACCTGCTGCCGTTTGCAACAAAATACAAATTTGAAATAGGAATTTTTTGCTCTGGTTGGACTAAAAATCTGTGAAAAGGAACAGTTTGATGTTTAACCGGAATTATGACTGGAACTGTCCTTCCTTACACTTGATATACCAAAACTACTTAAATACTGCAATAAACACAATCCGTTACACTGAAACAAGGAATAAAAATATATTAATTAATTTACTTTTTTGGATTTAATTAATACGATTCTATTTTCAAAAATGATGTTTGTATTTCTTATCCCCACGTCTTAATCAGAATTCACTTTTTATTTTTTGTTCATCGCCCTATATTTTCTTATGTATTAAATTATGTGGTATTAAGTTTAATTATTTTGCACTAATAACTGAACAGACGACTGTGCTTTAAAGTATTTTTGTTGGTCTAAGATGCCTAGAGCTGAATGTCTATAATTTGTTTTTCTGTTAAATGTTGTGTCATGTTCTTTTGTATTTAGAATACAAATATTACAAATATATACAAATATACAATGAAATTAATTAATGTGAACTTTTTATGAAGATGAAGCGTTTTAATGTATTATTGAATCATTAGTCCAATATTTTAGTACTTGGACGGAAATAGTGTCGAGGTAGGTGGTCCGTGTTATCTTATCAGTCTACAATTAGAGGTCTGTGGGAAAGATATGTTTGAGAACCATTATTCTAGGGTGTTCTGCACCTCGATTAATGGTTGGAGCTGGCGCAGCTTATGTTATCAGATTTGTAGCGTAATAAATATTTAAAAGATTTAAATTTTGTAAACTTTAAGAAGTGACCGTCTTGTATTAATAAAGGCACCGGCTTATAGAATCAGTAAGAGAAAGGTATTATTATTGTTTATATATTTACGTAGCTGAGAATCATAGGTAAATTTTACATGGTGCGTACACACACATGGCTTATTAGTCCAAAATAAATAAAATCGTAGGAAAATGACTGTGAGAAAATTAGCGTTCTGAACGTCATCTTATAGAGTTTAACTCTCTTCCTACGTAGCGGAACAAGCAATAAATTAATAACGTCCAAGTCTTAATTCGCCTGGCTACCAGCTGGGCGACACATAGAGAAACTGCCCCAGGAGTGCAGGTTTTAAGCAAGCACACTACGTCACGCAGCCAAATCCGTTCGCCGAGCTCAGTGAAATATGCGCTGGACATTAAAAAACTCCGACATTAATTACGTCCCTGCGATATTCCCCGAGCAATCGAGTATATTGTTCGCATGCAAGTATGGGGGATAACATTTCCCTGACGTCATTTCTGACAGTTGTGAGCGACAAGTTATACGTTAACCTTCTGGAGTTTGGGAAAATACAGAGCTTTTGTTTCACATTGCATTATTACGTTCAGTAAGGCTCTAAGCGACAACTATAGATTATAAAGTTTATGTTACCAACACTTTTCTTTGCCAATCAAATGTAAAGTACAAGCTTTTATATAAACCGAATAATCTCCAGGCATTAAAATTGTGCGGATAAGAAAATTGTATTGAATTTGGTTGACATTTAAAACATAATACATTTCCGGCTATTTGATAACAACTTAAGTGTAATAAACTCTAAGTGATTGCGAAAGTTGGGTGCGAATCATCACCATCCCGGCCCACTCGTCCCAGGGCTATGATAGTTGTGTAAGCAGGAGCCGTGCACGATTGTACATATAATCGTACCCTGCCGTTACCACCGAGTCTTCATTCAAGGCCTTGCAACATCTCTTAGCCAAGCTAGTAACGTCACGACTACGGGCCAAACATATGTGGCCATTCTGGCTAGCAGCTTTGGTGAGTTTATGCATGTGGCGTGTTGTAGTTATTTTAATAAAACCTATAGCTTATAGTCTAATAATACATCACGGTGTTCAAGACATGTCCAGCGTCTAGCAAATAACTGATGGGCTTAAGTGCACGTCATTAAGTTTCCTGACAATCATGAAAGAGTAAATGCTTTGTTGAACGCTATTTCAGTGTAGACTTTCGTGCCCACAAATTGTTACGCGAAGAAACGCGTTTATATATCAACTGTATAGACTTTCAGTACAGAAAGTGATATTAAAGTAACATGGTTATTATTGCTGTTTGTGTGTATGTGTGTATACTAGCATGAACAATAGTTAAGGATAGCTGTTTAGGCCTTCGCTGGGGCTAAATTGTTTGATAAACCTTTTAAACAAACTATTTTTAAAAATATTTTGAGTTAAAAAAACTATTTCATTGAGTTTAAACAAATTAATAGAAATTATTTATAATTTTTCATTGGTCAGTTTTTACAAATTATTTCACGAAATATAATTATTTTACGAAATGTAATACACAGCGACCTCTCCAAAGAGGCAATATTTAAAACATATTCTCTTTTAGGTAAAAATTATTATATATGATTACAGTGCAAAGAATATTCTAGAAATGGTTAACTGGTACTTACGCAGTATAATTTGGTAATAAATCTGAACATAATTTTTTTCCTTGTTTACCAATGGCAAAAGAGTAAATTCAACGAAAATTAAGAAATGGCCACATCTAGTTGATATATTTAGAGAATGTTTTCCTCAAATCGCAAAAGTTGGTTTGCCCACTTGGGCAAATCTGCTTGTACACAACCTGCGTACAAACGGCTTCCACAATCAGTCAAACTCGGCTATAACCCGTAGATGTATGCGGCCCACATGATGCCTATGACTATTGAGTGTGATTGGCCACATCTGGGCCTCTTTTCAGACAACTCCAATGTAGAAAACAACTATCTGCCCACAAGCGGCCTGAATCTGCGTAGCCAACTGTATCCCGAGCATGCTGGCACCATAAGTGGGCCATGAGTAGTAGTGGCCTACTGGTTTACTGCTTCCATTCTGTCATAATGAACCAACTGTCGACTAGCCGACTGTTGTCAAGCAACTTGAAGCCCATCTATTTGCCACTTACAACCCAGCTCTGGGCCACTTACGGCCCACTTAAAAGCAGCTTGCCTTGCTTTTTCAAAACCAATAATAATTATATTTTCCTTAAATAACAACTATTTATTTTCTCTCTTTGTGTGTGTAAACTTCGATTTTATTAAACATTTGGTATGTTTCCTTGAAGTAATATGGAATCGAACTCAAGACCCTTGCAATAGATGCGTTTTGTTTAAAAGGCTAGCATTTTAGTTTCGGATTATTTTCATATGGCATTCAAAATGCAAAGTAAAGAAATTTTTTGCACATTTTATGCTTTGTAGGTTTTAAGTCTAGAAACTGTATTTCCTTTTAACTAATAGTGCCACATGACGATTCTACTTCACATATGTATGAAATAAAATAAGTAAAGTGAATTGGCATACGTTATTTGCTATTTCACAACATATAGTGGCCATGTCATAAATGATACATTAATTTGTCGCTAATATGTTCCCAGCAGTAACAGTTGGCGTTCCATAAATGGCTTATTATATTCCTGCTAGTATTTCCACAGCTGTATGTAAAAGTTGGCATTTTGTCTGTTTTCTGCTCGTGGAGCTTCTGTTGAATTCTAACAATCATCGTGAAAGCACTGGCCCACATTATAATTATTTTTTAAAAAAGGTAAAGTCATTTTTTTATATTACCTGCTTGCCAACCATATAAGAAATGGTGACAGTCATAAATGTGAATGTTTGCCACCACTGCCAACAGTTGGCCATTTGTCAACTTCTGATTGTTTGCTGCTTGGGTCATTAAATAATGTTTCTTAACATAGTTCATAACACATTTAAAAATGTGCTACAAATTCGTCTGAGTAACGGAAAGTTTGTATTCAGAACTTCTCATTCTAGTTTCCGGCGTTACTACATATTCCAACACAATGTCGCGTATCTGTTGTATTTCCAATCGCCAGTGACGTCACACAGAGGTTGTAAGGCCTTAAGCTTATGCTACAGCGAACTCATGCTAAATGCTGATATCCTGCTGATGCCGACTGTAGTGCCAATCTTCGCTCTCTGCGTACTGCAATGAATGCTGATCTACTGCTGACGAGCTTAGTTCCATTGACGCGCTGTAGGTCGTAAGGTAATCACTTTATTTATCTTCGCTCTTTTTTTCCCACGCACATGAGATCTATGAACTACATTTTTGCCGTTTAAATAGCCCATAAATGGTTTTTATTGCTTATAATATTACAGTATTAAACCATATAAACAATACAGCGCAGCTTGACCTTGCTTTCATTGGTTCGTTCATCGTGACGAATTTAATGATAACCTATCACGTACATCGTGCCGTTCGGCTGTTGATCAGCAGTCGACCCCGAGTTAAAAGTTGATTAACTTGGTCAGCACTGCACTGCATAGAACTGCTCTGTACATCGGCACTCATGTCATAGGTACCTAAGCCAATCACATTTGAGAAATGCGACGGCACTGCACTGGACGCCTTCAGCTCAATGTAACACTGCCCTTGTTGTATTCGTGGTAACGGCCCTACTCCCGCTTACACAGCTATCATCGTTACAGCCTGTGCGGTGAGCAAACAAATATTTTCTCTGCAAAGCGAGCGTCAGCAGAGCGGGCATGTTTTACGAAAGGTAATAGCAGGTGGGAAAGTGCGTGTTCGATATTTCCATGTGCAGTGCAGTTGTGAATGAGGAGATGCCATAACTGGCTAGTTTGTTGCTTTGACCAGTGTTCCCTTCTTCTGCCGTTCACACTTGACGTTTTGGGTTAACCCACAACTTCTTGGTCAGCATTTGTTTTTTACGCACAGTTCCACCAAAAGACAAGTCACCTGTGTTTTCTCAGCCTTTAGATACTGACATCCCATCGCTGAGGTCCCCGGTTTAATCGCACAACCCAGCGGAATTATGGTTGATACTCCCGTGGCAAGAGGGTTTTCTCGGGGAGCTCCCTTTCCCCACTTCTTCATTCTGCCTCTCATATCATCTCTCCCTCGTCCATTCTTCAGGCTGGTCAGAAAGTTCCTGGGGTAGGCAAGCTGACTACATGTAGCGCCAACCTCCTTTCAACCGTGTTGCAGAACTTGTCTGAAGACAGCAAAAACGCGAAAATTTGCATTTTGTATATTAGCATGAAATGCAGATCGTACACGCGGGAGCAGGCCTGTCTGAAGCACTCGGCGTAGTTTGTCCTAAATGGCTGACCACTTCTATTCCGGGACGAATAACAGCCAAGTTCCTTAATACGAAGTCTCCATATCCTCGCACATAAAATTACGACCCTGAGTAATTTCTGTGCATAAAATAATGGAGACGTGTATGGCTCTTAGCAGTTTTGGTTTTCAGCTCCGATGGAATTGAAGCGAGGCAACGGAATGCAACGGTGGAGAAAAAACACGAGTGCTCTGAGCAAACCCATCTGCCATAGGCAACGTCCACCACGTTTTCCACATTCGAAAATATGAGTCTGACCTCGCCAAGACTTGAACCCGGCTCGCGGTGGTGAGAAGTAAGTTGCTAAGATGCTCTTCTAGGTATCAAGTGACCACACATACTCTGTAATGTGAACTCCTAGTTTAATTGCTCAGACTATTATGATAATTTCTTGAGTTAGGCATCGAGTTTATGAAACTCTAAAGACGATGCCTACTTGCACGTATAATATGATATCGCCTCTACGCGCATGATACTACTTTTATTTGCAACGTTTTCGTCGTGCAGCACACAACTATGAGTTTTTAAGCGTGGACGTTTTATCATTTTACTGGTAAAAATGTCTGTGTCAAATTTCAGTGCAGTTTATTGTTATCGTATATATTATTTCAGTCGGAATAAATTCATTTTTGCATATTTTGTTCCCCGTTCTGATTTTTTTTCTGGCATTGTACTTAATTTAGTGTTTTTAAAAAATCCTTACATAACTTAAAAAATTAATATTTTTGAAAATATTATAATAATAGCAGCTTTATTGGATCAAATGTGTATTCTTTTTGAAGCATATTCTTTACATTATAGTAACTCAATTATATATGTTTTGTTTAAAATCACAAAAGAGAAAAATATAATATGATCTTCCAGGTACAAAAATTCGTGATGAGTATGAAGGGAAAAGAGGAAAAAAAAACACAATTTTCGTTAACTTATTGAAACATGAGTTGTTTATTTTTTTTCAGCTTTAATTGAAATATGTAATGATTTTAATAAAAACGCTCGTAGACAAAAATTTCCCAGTATAGCACGTTCAAACAACAAGTATTTATAAACAAGTTGACATAAAATGTTTGTTCTGTTCAGTATATGTATAAGTTTCTTAGCTAGCTTCATTAAATTCCTGTTTGTTCCGCGCGTACACTATCATCATTAAGTTTTGTTGGTGCTAAGAACGCAGTTTCTCCAACACACGTTTCGTTCTTTACTTGACGAATATCCGACAACACTAGTGTGGTTGCCAAGCCTAGTTTTGTGTGTATCGGTCAGAATATTCTAAGATACAACAGTCTAAATAAAGTAGTTTTAATTACTCTCGAAGGCTAAAAAATGATGTTTTTAATACAATTACTAAGTAGTCAAGAAGTGCGAGATACTGTCTCAAATAAATACAAATTTATTGGAAAGTTTTGTCCATTTATATAGAAAACGCAGTGAATAAAAACATAACATTTTGTGCAATTTTGCTAGCTCAGTAGTTAATATTCAATCTATTTTACGTCAACACATAAATATAAATGTCCATTTGTGCAGCGAAATGAAATCAGTAATATATTGCTTGTATTAATATCTGCAACATCCATGATACAATAATAATANCATTTGTGCAGCGAAATGAAATCAGTAATATATTGCTTGTATTAATATCTGCAACATCCATGATACAATAATAATATCAGATAATCATTTCCCGTTTCTTTCGTTAATCTTAGGCGAAGAGAGAGAGAGAGAAGTGCTAGTGAATGGGAAAATCTCAGTCGTGGTGACAATCTGGATGTCAATCTCACTGGATAGGTTTTGTGCAGGTAGTCATAAAATATAAGAGTAAAATGTGAGGAGCGTGGAAATTTTCTTTCTCGAACATTAATTTTTCCAGTATCTCACGTCTTAAAACTGCTGTTCCAGGAACAAGATTGTGTGTTTCTACTTAATCTCATCACNTAATTTTTCCAGTATCTCACGTCTTAAAACTGCTGTTCCAGGAACAAGATTGTGTGTTTCTACTTAATCTCATCACATAATAATGTTTTGCCTCCCCCTAAAAAGAGAAATCCTTTTGAAGGAAAAGTGTTTTAAATCAACCGTTGTTTGTACGTATCCCAATCTTACGTGGTATTTGTCGAATCTGTTTTTTAGAAACATTTTATCTCTTTGGTTCCGTGGTGCATGATGCCATCTCCGGTAAGTATAAAATAATGTGTACGTAATACGTAATACGTAAAGTCGTATTCTGTCAGTACGAATATCATTTCTCTGCGACTACTGTTCCTCTCTCCGTTACACAGTGTTCCGCTACCACGCGTTACACCTCAACAAATATGCAAGTGGTGACCTCTGTAGTGTTCTTGGTTGGGACGGCAGCTTATGTCTCTGAGGGTCCCCAGTTATACTCCCGTGTAGTAGGTGGATGTGTGCCATTTATAATTTTGTGCTATAGTATATTCAAGTCCGTTAATTCCCCATCATTCACAATTAACTTCCCCCGGCAAAAGGCGAATAGAACCG
>NQII01009988.1:15410-47134 GCA_002778355.1 Clitarchus hookeri
ACTGCTGCTACAATGGCAGGTTATCAAGATTTAAGTGTGTTTGAACGTGGTGTTATAGTCGGCGCACGAGAGATGGGACATAGCATCTCCGAGGTACCGATAACATTTGGATGTTCGCGTACGACCATTTCAGAGTATACCGTGAATATCGGGAATCCGGTAAAACATCACATATTCGACATCGCTGCGGACAGGAAAAAGATCGTGAAAGAACGGGACAAACGACGACTGGCGAGAATCATTAAACGTGACAGACGTGCAACCCTTTCTCAAATTGGCGCAAATTGGATTTGTGGACTGCCCTGCAGGATACATGGTGTGAATTGCCTCCTGCATACCTTCAGACATTAGTCGAGTCCATGCCACGTCGTCTTGCGGCACTTCTGCGTGTTCAGGGGGCCTACACGATATTAGGCAGGTGTACCTTTTTTTTTGGGCTCTTTAGTGTATTAAAAAAATTTAAATTACTTTTTAAATTACTTTCAGTTCGCCTTATAGAAACAGCAAATGCTCTGTAGTCACTGATGCTAGAAATCTTACCCAGGACATGTTTTTAAGCTATTTTTATGGGAGTTTATTTGGTGTCACACAATACAATAAGTAAAAAGCTATTATTATTCTAAACTTTCATTATTGAAATATCTTAAAAACAGTATTTATATTTTTAAAAAAATTTAAACTTTTGAAATTATTGAAAATTACATGTTTTGCAAGATATTCTGCTAATTTCAGAATGGGATGACTATTCAATCATACGTAATATAATGTTTTTAAAATTATTACAATAGTATATCTGGGGTATAGTATGCATGAAGTTCTATATGTTTGCCGATTCAAGTACATTTTTTGGTTGTATGGTTTATTAAATTTTTGTTTAAGTGTGCATAATGGTTCGTTTACTGGCTGTAACATATTTTTAGACCAGTTATTTAGTACTATGCCCGGTAAAAAACATGTACCTGTAAAATAAGAGAATGTTCGTGTTAGCTTCCAGAAAAGGCTTGTTCTCACAAATCTACTGGAAGTTCATCAGGCTTTCAAGTCTCAGTACCCACAAGAAAAAAAAAATGATTTTATAAAATGTTGTAAAATGCGTCCTAAGCATATTATTTTGTATGGGAAAAGTGAGACACATACAGCTTGTGTTTACACTACTCATAAAAATATCACATTAATGATAAGTGGAGCTCATTTTGATAAGATAGAAATTGATTGCTACAGTCCAAAGTCGTACAAAATGTGTCTGGCCAAAATAATGTGCAATCCTGCTCGTCCAGAATGCCACTTGGATGAGTAAAGCGAGTGTCTTGGCGATGATATGCGGAACAAAAAATTTATACAGAAGTTTGAAGAATCATTTGTCGATCAAATTACTTACGAACAGTGGGTGACAGTTGACCGACGTACTATCAAAACCATTTTTAGGCCTAAAGAAGTCAGTGAATTTGTTGACTGGTAAAGCTAAACACTCATAATTTCATTGCAAATAATCCAAAAACTGATTAAAATTTCCGCATAAGTAAACTGGTTCGCAGAAGAAGCAATTGTCACTTGTGATTTCGCAGACAATTACTCGTTGCAGGATGAATTTTCCAGTCTTTCCTTTCAGCAAGTACACAAGTTACAATCCGCACATATGTAGTGAACTGCAAAGAAGATGCACAACTTAAGCACCTCAGTACTGTTTTAATTTCTAATTGATTACAATATCATAATATAGGTATTTGTACATTTCAGAAGCATCTAATCACCCTTCTCATTGCTAAAATTCAGCATTTGAAAAAAAAAACTATTTCTCATACGGCAGTACAGCCCAATATAAAAATAGTAACAATTTCTTGAACTTGTGTCACCACTGCCAATATTCAAACATAGACGCAGAGTGGCACTTCTTTGCCACATCGCATGGTAAGTATGGCTTAGGAAGTACAGTGAAGAGGTTTTCTATTAAAGCAAGTATCCAACGCCTTTACAGTGATCAAATTTCGACTGAGGAAGGACTATTTGATTCTTCAAATCACTCAGTTAAGGGAATACATTTTGAATTTTCATCTGTGGAAGACTACATGGACGGTAAAAAAGAATAACTAGCTCAATTAAAGGATGCAAGAGCAATCGCTAATACGCTAACATTTAGCTGCCTTGCATCTACATCTGACTGTGAAGTTTCTCCAAAGCTGTACTCGAAAAGCAGCAGAGAAGAAATGCATGTTGTTTCTAAACGCGCTTATCATCTTAAGTGTAGTGCATTTCCAATAGTTTCATCGGGCTACGTAACTGTTGAGTATGATGGTGCGTGATGGTTTGTGTGTGTCCTCGCCAGAAGCTGTATTCTGTAACTCGTTACATGTGAAAAGAATAATTTCGGTAGAACTCTGATAACGAACTCCGTAGGATGTAACGATAGCTGCGTATCGAGGATGCGATTTTGTAACACCAGTGGAAAATGGCAAACAGAAAATTTTCGTTACATTTTCTGATACCGATCGTTTCAGCTAAACGACGTTTAACACAGTTAACCGGCCAATTATTGATTACGATACGTGAACAAGAGAGTATTGAAAAGAGACACCGCTAAACATTAAGTCATAAAGGAAACGTTACAATAACGAGTATATATTTTTGGACTTATTTATGATTAAAAAAAAAAAAGAAAATGCACGAGTAGAACGTCTTAAATACTGTAAAACATTCTGCTGTTTGCCTGACAATTTTCTTTGTCACCAAGGCGATTCCTAACATTACTCACCGGAATACACATACAGTATTTATCACGGAAGTACGAACAGAAGGCGGTTTGACGGTTCCGTATATAGAATGTAATAAATAGCAATATTTAAATGCATAAAAAATTTCAGGTATGTCATATTAGTATGAAAAGAGTTTTCTTTCAAATAAGCTCTGGTAATAGCGCAGTTGGACGAGGCATAGTGCGCGAGCTTCGTGCTTGGAGTTTTTGTCTTTCGCAATCCAATCCCGACTACTGACATTTTTTTAAGTTATATCGAATAGTATTGTAATATATTGCAACATGAATTATATAAAAACAATATATTTAACTAATTTATAAACCTCAAAGATCGCCGCTGTGTTTTGCGAATATTAGTAAGCTAGATTTGATTATATATTTGACATCAGTATATGGCTTATTTTCTCGACGACAAGAAGAGAAAGTTCGTAAGATACGTTTACCAACCATGGTAGCCAATTTTTCACTTTTTATCTGAAATAAAGTTTGTTGTCCATGCATATATGTTTTTTTATTTATAAAGTATGCTCGTAAAGTTGAGGTTACGTAACGTTGAGGCCAACTTGGTAATTTTTTTACCAAATCTGGTGAGCTGGGAAGTTGTGGTCAAATTTCATGTTAGCGACAAGTCATAATGTTAGTCACACATTTATACGCTTAGCTACGGGCAACTACTAAAATCTAAAAAAGTACACAGTGCGAGAGTACTAGAGCCAATAACATAAATCTTTGATAACGATTTTTCTTTTTTGTAATTTTGCTATTTTAATGATACAATTTTATTCTCGACCGCGTGCCACTTGTGGCACGCATGCCGCGGGTTGGTCATCCCTGAATATCGATTGGGGATGGTACAACAATGATAACTCCCTAGTTCCAATACTTACTCGTTCGTCCTCCAGCTCTAGACAATTTACTACACTTGGTAAGCTGTTACTGCGGTAAGAGTTGCACTCGGCATTGTGGATGCAGGAAATCAGGTCTGCTCTGCTCTTCGAAGTGTCAGCGCTGTAAGAGTTCCCATACATATACAGCTTTGGCTGCAAATTGAACTATGTCAGCCCGAACGGAGGCAGTATTACCTGCAGACCATCCAAATCGCACACGATCAGATAGAGCCGGTGTCTATTGCAGTCTGACTGAGTGTAGTTAACACGATTGCATGGAGGAAATTTTATCAGCTGTTGAATTGCTTACATATACTGCGATTCCATATGCCATAAAGAATAAAGAACAGAAACGTCGCATAGTGTGGAGGAAATAATGGTTGAACCGGACAAATTACACTCATGTATATTTTCTGCACGAACTTCAAGTATACCGAAAGGACTGACACAATTATTTAGGCATGGATGAATCTACTTATCTGGAGTTTTTGAGCGTGGTATTCCCTAACATCACCAAAAAGGACACTCGTATGAGGGAAGCAATGTAGTTTTATGAAAAACTAACAGCTGCTTCTCCGTGCATACTCACTCCTTTAGAGACATTACGTTTTCGACACGCCTCTTTCAACAAGCATTAGGAAATATCATACCTGAGACGTGCCATGTAGTGCACAAAGTTATGAGAGTGTATCACAAGGTAAGTGAAAGAAAACGACCATTTCGTTCATGTCATTTATTACAATACCACCGAAGTATCATACACTGAAGAGCCAAAAAAACTGGTACACCTGCCTAATATCGTGTAGGGCCTCCGCGTGGCATGGACTCGACTAATGTCTGAAGGTATGCAGGAGCCATTGACATCTGCGCCAATTTGAGAAAGGTTTGAACGTCTGTCACGTTTAATGATTCTCGTCAGTCGTCGTTTGTCCCGTTTGTTCACGATCTTTTTCCGGCCGCAGCGATGTCAAAGATTTGATGTTTTACCGGATTCCCGATATTCACGGTACACTTGTGAAATGGTCATACGCGAAAATCCAAATGTTATCGCTACCTCGGAGATCCTATGTCCCATCTCTCGTGCTCCGACTATAACACCACGTTCAAACTCACTTAAATCTTGATAACCTGCCATTGTAGCAGCAGTAACCGATCTAGCAACTGTGCCAGACGCTTGTTGTCTTATATAGGCGGTGCCGACTGCATTGCGTTACTCTGATTGGTTCCATACCTCTGTTATTTACATACGCACGCCGATACCCATTTTTTTGGCTCTCCAGTGTATATAACTGTTAAACTCGCGAATGAAAATTAAAATTTTCTGTAAAACATTATACAACACTGAAAATACCAAGTAGCAAACAACAATCAGTTGGCAGTTGGCTAACTATTGGAAGTGGTGATAAACATTCGCATTTATGACTTACACGGTTTACAATCAGGTCACTTCAATAAAAGTTATACAAGTGATATTACCTATTTTTTAAATTATCGTTATTTTGCCAAATGGCCTTACAGTGATTGTTAGAATTCAACAGAAGCCCCACAAGCAAACGATAAACAAGATACTAACTGTTACTTACTGCTTGGAAAATATAAGCATTATTTTTGTGGCCCATTTATGAAATGCCAACTGTTACCTACCGCTTGGAAAATATTAGTAGCAAGCTATTGGGACATTTATATAACAAGCAAACTGTTGCTTACTGCAGGGGACATATTAGCAGCAAACTTGTAGGCCAATTATGACATGCCAACTGTTACTGCTGCAGATGTATTATTATCATGCTAATGGGTCACTTAAGGCACGCTAACTGTTGCTTACTGCTAGAAAAAAAATAGCCTCAAGCTTACGGTATATTTATGCCATCCCATCTATTTCTTGCTACTGAAGAAATATTATCAGAAAGCTTATAGGCCATTTATGGCATGCCAACTGTTAGTACTGGGGACATATTAGCGCCAATTTAATGGACCAGTAAAGCTATGCCAACTATACTCGTATTTTGTTGTCAAGTAGAAAATTACAGATGTGATTTCACTTAATATGTTTATTTCATGCTTATATGATTTAAAATATTCACGTAACATCGCTTGTAATAGAAAAAAATAGTTTTTAGAATGAAAAATCACAAAAGATAAACTGTAAAAAATTTTTTCTTCTTGCATTTTGAATTCTACTAGAGAGTAACCCAAAATTAAAATACCAGCCGTTTAAATAAAATTCATTAATATCAGTACTGACTTGTGATACTATGGTGTCTATAGGAAAATTAATAATGCAACTTTTATGTGTGAAAAGTATTCAGATTTACTAAGAGGTAGTACGTGATTATGTAGTAGAGTAGTTGGTAGCGTTCTCGACAGTGAACTCTAGGGTTGTGAGTCCGATTTCGCGCTCTTCCACAAAAATGTACCAATAGTGAAAAATTAAGGCAGCTAACATACATGAAGATGATAATTTAATAGTTCTTATTAAGGACATAATTTTGTTTTGGTTTTGAAAATGCATGGCAAACTGCATTTAAGTGGACCACAAGTGGCCAATAGCTGGGCTTTAAGTGGCAAATAGCTAGGCCACAGGTGATATGTCAGAAGTTGTCTGACGGCAATTGGATAACTTATGGCACACCAGAAGCAGTATATTGGTGGGCCAGTGCTGCCACCAATGGTCCACTGATGGTGGTGGCATACTTGGGTTACTGTTGTCTATGCAAAATCGGTCCACGTATGTGCATATTGCATTTTATTACATGGAAGTTACTTGAACAGTGACCCAAATTTGGACAACTGCACACAACAGTCAAGAGGCCCAATGTGGTCCATGTGCATCTGCGGGTGCATTGCGGAGGTTAGCTGATTATGAAAACCGTTTGTGGGCTGCTCGTGTGCAAGTATGTATATTTGCCCAAGTGGACCAACTGACATTTGCCATTATTTAGCTTTCGGGATCACTTAAATATTTCAGTTTGAAAACATTTACTGAAGTGTATATGGCTGTGACTACCTATAGGCTGTACATTCAGGTGATACATTAAAGCCGAACCGCACTGGTGCGCTGTTGGGCGTAACGTGCAAGGCATATGCGAAACCCCTCCAGGATTTATCGAGACAAATTTTGTAAGCCCCCCAATTTCAGCCTCAGAAAGTGAGTCATTAATTACTTTTTCTGAATAAACTGCCTAATATTCACGTTGTAGGGCCCTGAGTTTGGCAACTGCATTTCTGTCAAACACATCAAATATGTCTTGAATACTTACTTCTGCCAATCGACTACCCACTGAAGCAAGTATCTGATCACTTGGCAGACACAGATGTCTTCCTTTTAAAGGAGGGATATCGTGAAGCACTGGCACAGGTGGCGGTGTTCAAGCTTGGTTCAGGACTGAGGTTTGAAGTTTGTAATGGCACAAATATGTCTGGCTACTTGCAGTCCCACTTTCCTCCACATTCTAGAAACAAAATTTTGCATTACTGAGACCAGTATTGATATGATTTATGAATACAGGTATGTATTTAAACATATATTACAGCAGGGGGTGTGCCAGCCACGAATATCAGGATATGTACAGAGGGTGTTCAAAAAGCTGGAAAAACCACGAAAGTTCCACATATTGTTCACTTTTTTTTTTAACACTGGTCGGGCACAGGTTGTTATTTGCTGCGATTTAGAGAGATTGTAATGTGTTTTGCGCACTGTTAAAATGTAAAATAATTATCGTCATAATTATTTAACGTGCCAAAGTTCGACATACATTGTCAATTACGCGACACATGTGCAAGGGTCTCCAAAATAGGCACAGATGTCAGTTGACCGAACTGGGTAGACACTTTATTAATATATTTCTGTTTGACACAATAAAGTTAATATTACTGAATTTACAAACAAATAAATAGCAGAAACTTTGTAGTTTGTTGTTGTTTATTATAGCGCCCTGCCACTGACAAAAGTATCAAGAGATTCTGAATATCGTTGGAATTTCCCGCACTTTATAGGAGCCTTGGGTGACAAGCATGTCGCCAATACACTGCCCCCAGGATCAGGATCGTATTTTTCAACTACAAAGGATATAACTGTACATTTGTGTTTGCCGTTTCTGATGCTAATTATAAACTCTTGTAATACCATTTTGGAACTAACGGCAGAGTGTCTGATGGTGGAGTGTTTTAAGGTTCGGACTTTGCAAGAAAACTTCCGGATAAAACTTTTAAGAGACACACGGAAACAAACATAACTGGTGGCAGATAATGCGTTTCCGCTCAACAAAAATTTGACGAAATCCTTATGCCAAAAAGTGCCTACAATTAAAAGAAGAGTTTTCAATTATCGTCTGTCATGGGCGCGGCGAATGATTGAATGTGTGTGAAGTATTATCGTAGAAACATTTCGTATATTTCAGAAACATATCGCGTTAATCATTGTACACTGGAGAGCCAAAAAATCTGGTATAGGCATGCGTATGCAAATAACAGAGGTATGGAACCAATCAGAGTAACGCGATGTGGTCGGCACCGCCTATATAAGACAACCAGCGTCTGGTAAAGTTGCTAGATCGGTTACTGCTGCTACAATGGCAGGTTATCAAGATTTAAGTGAGTTTGAATGTGGTGTTATAGTCGGCGCACGAGAGATGGGACATAGCATCTCCGAGGTAGCGATAACATTTGGATTTTCGCGTACGACCATTTCACGAGTGTACCGTGAATATCGGGAATCCGGTAAAACATCAAATCTTCGACATCGCTGCGGCTGGAAAAAGATCGTGAACGAACGGGACAAACGACGACTGACGAGAATCATTAAACGTGACAGACGTGCAACCATTTCTCAAATTGGCGCAGATTTCAATGCCTCCTGCATACCTTCAGACATTAGTCGAGTCCATGCCACGTCGTCTTGCGGCACTTCTGCGTGCTCGCGGGGGCCCTACACGATATTAGGCAGGTGTACCAGTATTTTTGTTTCTTCAGTGTAGAAGAGTTCATTGTGTTGTCATGACCCTCTACATATTTTCTTGTACAGTTACATTCCCAAGCATGTTTTGGTGTTGACGATTTCGAGACAGATAACGTCAACATTGGACGTCAGTGTAGTGAAAAAACTATTCTGAACGCTGTAAAACACCACCCTACCCAACTCGCAAAAAAATTTCAGATATTCATTCAAGGACAATTTAACCAAGAGGGGAATGTCTTCTGGCAATATAGATTCTGTCCTTAAACATATATCTAACTGCCATTATGCAAAAGTGTTCAATTTTACTTGTGTTTACAAGCATGGATATTAATGTGTTAACTTTATTATTCATAAAAGATATTGTTGTTATAGAATTATGCATTAATGATTCTGCATATAATTGCAGTGATATTATGAGAATACTGGTTTGCAAACATACCTCTACTTCAATTTCTTCATCCATTATAGAACAGTCTTCCATCACTTCTTAATGGCCCACAGGGAATAAAAAATCATTGTGACGCCACAATTTTGGTGTATACAAATCATTAATCCCTGCAATCGATTTCTTCTAATTCAACTCTGTTTTACATTATTATAGAAATGAACTGCGAATATTGTTCATATTTCTCAACACAGTGTCCTTTTGTGCCATGACGTCAACTTTGTTTTTACTTTTCTCGAGCAATTGCGAAGATGCTTTCTCCTTTAACTCGTTACCGTATTATTGTTTTTGCTTTATAATTTCCACAATCATGGGTAATTTCTGAACTCCTCTATAAACTCCATTAACGAATCTTTCAATCATGTCACCATAGCACGGACCAGACAAACACGTTATTTCTTAATGCAGATAAAAACTGTACTGTGGGAGTCGACGTTCTGGCCACACACAGGCGTGGCGCCATGTCGTGCATTGCACAGCGGCAGCGGCGTGCGTCGTCGAGCTACTGGCGTCTACGCACGACGGCGACGTGCCGCGCCGTCTCATCCCTCCCAGGGGCCTACCCTTCCTGACCGTAAGGTTTGCCGTGCGCTGTCAATGGAAGCCTTCGGACATAAAGGCGGGCACCGTTGTCTCTATGGTATATATCTGAATACGGCACGGCTAAGTGGCGTCCACGGCATCAAATCTACACACAGCTAAGCGGACAGGTTCAGACGTGTCGATTTTATGCCATCCGCAGGGCGAAGCCTTCAAAAGTCAGTGCCTATAGCCTGGGTGACAAGACATGGCTGAGTTTCTATACTAACATTTAAAATCAGTGTTGGTTAATAGACAATATAAGAGGGTGATGTAGACCGACTAACTAGTATGTTATCAAGTGGATTAGTTCTTCGGTATAAGATATTAGAAGCGTACAAGCCACATTCGGGGTTACTAGATTATTATTTACTACCGAGTCGCCGACATTAAAACCAAATAACATTTCAAGTAGCAAATTACCAATGTTCGTTGTAGTTACGCAACAATCTTTTATATACAGCATACGCATTATTTCATATATATAATCATTATTTAATGTTTATCTAGCATCCTTTTTTATCATATAATTTTGGATCCAATTTAATATTTTTGTGAGAATACATAACAGGAGCTTCTCCAGTATTAATTACAGCAGTCTGTGACAATGAATCTTTGTAGTCAAACTTAGTCTTTCCAGCACAGACTGTCTATAACATTAATATTATCAAGGTACTTGTGCAGGTAGGCTCAAGAGACTTATGTGATCGGCAGAAAAAAAATTACATTACACTCCCAGGTTTTGCAGTAAACCGAGACTTCTTGAAACACAACTGTTTCCCAGTAACCAATTACTCTGAAATAGAATCATGTTTCACTGTGGACATTGCAATCATACAAATATGTCTACGGTAACAGATGTTAGTTACAGCAGACAGGTATCGTACAAAACACCTGACGATCACTTACGATGTGTGATATCAATGCAATGCAAGGAAACATTTATTTTCTATTGTTTTTTATTCTTTCAATTGAAAGAAAATTACTTCATACTTTGCGTCAAGTGTTAGCAATATCGGCAAAAGTAAGCTTATATTTTTAAAAAGTCGCCAGAAAATAGCCAAGTCACCGAGTTATAAAAACTTTGATTGTCTCAAGACAAGAAAAGACTCCAGTTTCGCGACTGATATCATAAAGTAGTGGCAAAACTGTTTCTCGTCTCGTCTTAAATCATGATACAAATTGAGGAACGCGCCAGCGGTTGGCCTTTAACGATTTAAAGAAGGGGCCCATTTGCTGACTCATGTACGCTTTTTACTTTTAGTATAGAACAATTATGTATGGTGACGCCCACGAAGGCAACTGGGAGGGATTAGTCGGCGTGACGTCGCACTGGCGTAGACACGCCGACTGCTCGACGGCGCGTACCGAGCTACGCACGACGCCTTACCGCTCACGTCACAAACTGCATCGTCTGAAAGGGGCCTCATTATCGAGTTGCCTCCATCGACGACAACGATACCTTGTTGTGCACTTAGTATTTCTACATGGAAAGTTAAGGCATACACAAGTCACGAAACGGGTCCATCATTTAAATAGTCAAGTTCAACTGCTAATACGTGTTTCACTTTGTGTCATGATTTAAGAAGAGACAACAAAAGATTTTCCAACTACTTTAGGGTATACTGTAAGTCGCCAAACTGGCGCCTTTTCTTGACCTGGGGTGATTAAAATTATTATTCGGTGACCTGGCTATTTTCTGGCAACTTTCATAAAATATAATAATATTTTTTTGGCAATATTCGTAACACACTTCACACATAGTACTAAAGTAATTTTCTTTCAATTTAAATATATGAAACACGCGACAAAGTAATTTTTTTGCATTGCTGCTGGCATTAAAATTACAAGTCCGATGAGATCATTTTTTTACGGCACCTCTCTGCTTTAACTAGCTATGCCATAGAATAAATAATAATATGAATATGATGGACATAGTGCAAAATGGTTCTGTGGCAATGAAGTCGATTACTGGGAAACAATCACATAAGAAGAAGGCCCAGGGGAATGTTGTGAACGGCGGACAATGTTTTACTGCAAAATATGGCAGTGGTTTCATTGAAATGTGCTTTAGTTTTTGTCGTTCACATTATTCTCCTGAGCCTTATGCAAAGTATCGTGATGCCATAGACAATGTGCGCTGGAAAGAATATGTATTACACGAATATACGTCGGCACATACTGCTGTAGTTGTGTACTGTACAAGGAAAACTGTTGCGTAACAACTATATTTCTTGGAAATGTGTTACTTTGGGCGTTTTTTGGTTGTAATGTTGGCTATTTCATAGTAGAACAATCTGGCAACCCTGACAGTGAATTGTACATTTGTAGGCTCTTATGAAGAAGAACCAGTCTACTTGGTATCAGGCAGGTAAAGAGCATCACAGTATTCCATTGTCTAAAAACCAGCACTGATTTTAGTTTTCAAAATCGAAACGCGACACTAGTCATTAAGTCTCATCTCGACACCCAGCCTGTACAAACTTGTGGAGACTTCGTCTGGCAGACGGCGGAGAACTGACATGTGAACACGTCCGCTTAAAACGGCCATACACGTTGTGGTATACTTGAGATGTTGACCCGCACATTCTATCTGTGCAGGTGAACAGGACAGTATGTGCCTACTACTGTAGGTTTCACTGTGCAGGTATCTCGATCTGTACAGACGACCAATAAAGAGTCGGGAATTGATTCTTTTTACCAGCACCAGAGTGCAGAACTGAGCGTATGGCGCTCGATCACACAGGTTTTAAGTTGTCAAGTAGTTGAAAAAAAATGGGGCTAGGAAGAAAGTTGAGCGTCTACCGCTGTTGTCGTTTTGTGATTCGTGTTCCTTGAATTGGATATAAATATGTGACCAAACCGTAAGTGTAATCAAGTGACCGAAGAGCTAATTCAGATACATAAATCAGAACGTTGTCTCTGGCATATAAAGTGCAAGGAGTATCAAAATCGCTCGGAGAGAGACGCCACTTAATCTAAATAAGTTCAAAAATTTGAAGAGTTGGAGCATAATGCTGTTAAGTAAAAAATAATTAAATATCTCGGAAGCAACGTACATTAACAGATGAAGAAATGCGAAGCGTCATTAAAGACGGGAACATTGGGTGGCGACGTATGGTACTAAGATATATTTTATTTCCTGCGGAATCAAGATACACCCAGAACTTTAACTTCGAAACTGGATGATAAGGAAGGGGGATAATTCTGAGTTAAGTAAATTATCAGTTGTGCTATTTCCCACTAAATGTTATGTATTAATTAGAGTACAGAATTTTTAATATTAATGTTTATGTAGTTACATGTTACCTGTTTTTCACAACATAATTATTTTTCCATGACACTTTGTCCTCTTTCAAAATGTAATTCATAAATACTTATTTGACATTTTTAGCATCATATGTTATATTCCCATGGTTTTGGTGATCCAACTCTGCCATGTTCTAATGCAAAGTATCGCATCCTGTAGAAACTATATTCCCGTTTTCAGTGTTTTCCTAATAAAAATATGTCGCGGCGAGTAAGAACTGGGTTGCTGTTCAATAAAAAAAGAATTACTTTTATAAGTAATGAGCCTAATTTCCTCTACATGGGTGTAAATAAATTTTAATTAAGTTCTTTAAAAAGTGTAGGCCTTAAGGCTTGGCTTCACTTATTTTGCAGAAATTCTTCGTTTTCTTGTCATAATTTCCTGACCAGAGTATTGACTGAAAATGCACGATTGTAGAAAATTTACATTTTATGAGTTATTTAAAACTATTGTGTTTAATTTTAATTGTTTATTTTCTCCTAGTTGCAAAATGTCAGGAATGTAGTTATATGTTATCAATAATACGCTGCCTTTTCGCAAGAAGGAAATAACACACAGTGGAAATGAGATAAAAAGGTATTAAACAACTTGTAAATTGTAAATATTCTATAATCAAACATTTCCATTAATACCTCTGAAACTAAAATTGTGACATGAAAACGAAGAATTTCCGCATAATTCTTGAAGCCGCCTCATCGACAGTAAGGTCATTAGAAATCGAACCAAAACATGCGTAACAGTTTTGAGACAACCCAGATAACCTATTACCATAAGCTAGAGTGTACAAATTGCATTACAGAGGTATGGTTTAGAGCATCAACTTCAGATGTAATCAGTCTAATGTTTTGAATTTTAGATTATACTAACCTGAAATATTTACAGAGCCGTCATTTTGAAAGTAAGTATCAGAGCCACTTAAACACGTAAGTTTACATGGCCTACCGTAGGGATACTTGAGTGAAGAATTTAGTAGAAATAGGCTAATAGGTTCCCGATATATGGCATGAATAGAAGCATATCGCCCACACCAAACATATCAATTTACATTATCAATTTACTTTTTTTTGTCAAATTTGGTAGAAATGTGTTGATTTTTCCGGAGACACTACATACAAATTTTATTTCTTCATGTGATGCAACCTTACAAAATAGAAGACAAATGAGACTTTGTGTATACATAATTGATAGCTGTAATATATACTGCAGCATACAAAGTGATGTTGCAATTAGTTGCGTGACTAAACGGCTCTCATTTTGAAAACTAGCGTCTGATCTACCTAAGACATAACAATGTTACATCACCTGCCGCAGTACTAATTGTTTACAAAATTTGATATAAATTGGTTAATTTTTTCCTGAGATATGACAAAACTTTATTTATTCGTGTGGTGCTATCTTACAAGATAGTGGACAAATTGGCGTCATGTTAACACATTTGACGATTCTAAATAGATACCGCCAGCACACAGTTACAATTGAAAAGGGTTTCGTGGTTTGCAAATGTAGTATACTATGCTAAAATGTTCATATAGCCGCCATTTTCAAAATATGTGGCTTTCATTTTGGAAATATGTGGTTTATCGACGTAAATTACCTATGTTTTCATGGGCTACCATGGTTTGTATATGTGAAAATTTGCCAAGAATCGGTCTAGCAGTTCTCAAGATATAATATAAATGTTAGATTTTTTCATTTAGTTTTATCTTCCAAAATAACAGACCAACAACAATATCCATCTCTAAATTCAATACTAACATGATACTTTGTCAAAATTCAAGTTTTGGTTTATATCGGTTGAATGGTTCCTGAGACATGTCATAACACCCGAAATTTTAAAATAGCCACCACTATGAAAGTAAGCGCCCAGTGTGATCGAAAACTATGAAAGTCTGATGTATTTAATAAGTACAATATGTGTACAGAGTTTGGTGAAATTTGGTTCCGCGTTTAAAAGTTTTTTGGCGGATTCACACACATACACACACACACATTCAGGCTGGAAAGTAATTTCTTTATCCTTTCTTTACTACGGAAATGTGGCTAAAAATGATGTAAAACGCAAGTGGTCATCAAAACTTTCACTATGTTCTCTAGTTGTAGATTAATTTTTGTATTGTATATCTGAAACAGTGAACCTAATATTCCGAACGCATTTTCTACGGTGCGTCTTGCACGGGATGAACAATAATGAAGTATCTCTTTGTCAGGTGATTTTACATCGTATTGTCGAAATGGTTTTAAGATATGTGTTCCCAGAGGAAATGCATCGTCAGCAATGAACACGTAACGTTGTCTGGCTGTGGAATGTTTAATTATTGGCGCTCTACACAATAAAAACGCTATATTTGTGACTAAGAAAAAAATTATTTCAAATTCTTATTTTAGAAACAACAAAATCTTATATAAATTTTACTTAATTATTAAAGAATCATGTTTTGTCAGTAACTGAAAGATTTCTTTGAAAAGTTTTCTTTAAAACGCTTTCATATATTTTTTAATCTAAGATATTAGCATTGTGGCTAAGAAAACATTAATTTGCGGGATTTTTGTCGAAAATAACATTATTTTACTAAAATATTAAAGAATAGTGTTTTTATAGTTACTTTGCAATGCTTACATTAATTTTCGTTAAAATTTCGCTAATATTTCTTTTCACAAAATACACAAAGCTGACAAATTATGGGATACTTTCTAATATCGTGTCGGACCTCATCTTGCCCGGCGAAGTGCAGCAACTCGACGTGGCATGAACTCAATAAGTCGTTGGAAGTTCCCGGCAGAAATATTGAGCCATGCTGCCTCTATAGACGTCCATAATTGCGAAAGTGTTGCAGGTGCAGGAGTTTGTGCACGAACAGACTTTTCGATTATGTCCCATAAATGTTGGATGGGATTCATGTCGGGCGATGTTGGTGACCAAATCATTTGCTGGAATTGTCCAGAATGTTCTTCAAACCAATCGCGAACAGCTGTGGTCCGGTGACATGGCGCAATTTCATCCATAAAAATTCCATCGTAGTTTGGGTACATGAAGTCCATGAATGGCTGCAAGTGGTCTCCAAATAGCTGAACATAACCCTTTCCAGTCAATGATCGGTTCAGTTGGACAAGAGGACACAGTCCATTCCATGTAAAAACAGCCCACACCATTATGGAGCCCCCACCAACTTGCACAGTTCCTTGTTGCCAACTTGGGTCCATGTATTCGTGGGGTCTGTGCCACACTCGAACCCTACCATCAGCTCTTACCAACTGAAATCGGGACTCATCTGATCAAACCACGGTTTTCCAGTCGTCTAGGGTCCAACCGATATTGTCACGAGCCCAGGAGAGGCGCTGCAGGCGATGTCGTGCTGTTAGTAAAGGCACCCGAGTCGGTCTTCTGCTGGCATAGCCGAGTACAGCCAAAGTTTGCAGCACTGTCCTAACGGACACGTCCGTCGTACGTCCCACATTGATTCCTGCGGTTATTTCACGTAGTGTTGCTTGTCTGTTAACACTGACCATTCTGCGCACACGTCGTTGGTCTCGGTCATTAAGTGCAGCGGGTCGGCCACTGCGTTGTCCATGGTGGGAGGTTATATTTGAAATTAGGTATTATTGACACACTCTTGACACTGTGGAACTCGGAAAGTTGAATTCCCTAAACCATTTCCGAAATGGAATGTCCCATGCGTCTAGCTCCAACTACCATTCCGCGTTCAAAGTCTGTTAATTCCCGCCGTGCGGCCATAATCACGTTAGAAACCTTTTCACACGAATCAGTTGACTACAATTGAAAGCCAACCAATGAACTTTCCATGTATACATTTTTTACGCGATACTACTGCCATCTGAATATTTGCATATTGCTATCCCATGACTTTGGTCACCTCTGTGTATAATTTCATAGCAGCAATGTATTTTTATCACTGACAGTATGTATTTCTTAATATCTAAATAGATTATTGGCAGTATTTTGACTTGAAATTTTATAAAAACGTGTATTACCCGGAAGTACATAACATTTTTTCCACGTTTTACGAATGTTGTGTTTGTAGGTATTTCCATTCGGTAATTTTTGTTGTCCGCGCAAAGCAAGTTATGCATAGTAAATTATGGCCGACGAATTAGTGTCTGAGATACTAGAGAAATGGGGTTTTGCAGACCTCGCAGAGAAATTTAAAGGTTAGCTGTTTAAAACAATTTTATTTTATTTATGTATTTAAATTTATTTAATTTTGTGTTGGCTTTGTTCGTTGAACCAAACTACCTTATTTAACTATGGACACGTAGTAGGCCTACGAATCGCAAAAGTTAAAATTATGTGAAAATGTGTGTAACAAAATAATTTTACTGTAATTAAAGTGCCGAAATGACGCGAGTTTGGTTAAGCTGCTAGTTAACATTATTGGTCACATGAATACAGTTTTATAGGATTTAGAGGTTTACAAAATAGCGCTTTCTTAAACAGCTTTAAAAAAAGATTTATTAGATATTTTTATGGTTATGACGTGTCTGGTTAATGGAAAACGTATTTAATATTTTTAAATTATGCTTACAAAAGATGTTGCCTTGGTTATTATATTTATTTGAATTCATATTGGGGTTGTGTACATAGTTTGTGTTTTGTAAACGGCATTGTGCACTGGATTTATTTGTGTTTCGGTAAGAAGCACCTTTTTAAATTACATGTTAAGTCCGAATAGGTAGTTTGATAGACAATTTTGGTTTGATTCTCTATTACATCAATATTTGTAAAAACAAAATCTATTTCGTATATATCTTTAGTACCACCAGTCTATCCAGAAGAAAATAATTTTTTGTTAATGAGAACATTTTCTTAGAATTAAATTCAGTCTGTGATATCCATCTATATACTTAGTAATTGCATAAGGAAACAGTAGCCAGCCTCCTTGTACACATTTTGTTTAACTATTCCTACACATTTAATTGAACACTTTATCCAGGTTGTCTTGCATGTAAAACATACAATTTCTGCACAATTCATTTGATCCCCTATTTCAATAATTGTTTTATTCATTGGAAGCTCTGAGCAGTAAATAAGCCCATTAATTAGAATTATTTTTTTATGCATTTGTCATTCAAATGCTGATAGTTAAAATATTTTAATAATGGTGTTAATTTACATTAGCGGTTATATTATAACCTAATTATAGGTACGAACATAGCTGAGCAGAATGTTAAAAAAGGTATAGGTGCGTGCATAAAACCTTTGCCGATAGTGTTACGTAATAAAATTGTATGGTGACCGCTGAAAGTTCTGAGAGGCACGTTACCGACGGGAAGACTGCGCGCCAAATCAGCGACTTGCGCCTAAGGGCTACGGTGAGGCGTGGTGTGCGGGCCTGGGTCGTCCTTAGCGCTCCCGCGTTTCTCGGCATCGGACACGCAAAAGGCCTTCGCCACCTTAATTCTGTAAATTGACAAATCTACTCTTGAGAATGAAAGGAACTATGCTATTTAAATAAAAATCATTTTAATAATAAAAAAATAGTATTGGTGGGGATGCTCTTGCCCACTATCTATTAGTGTCTCCATATTTTGAGAAATTGACATAAAATATTATTAACAAGGCACAAGTCACACCTACAATCCATATAAAGGTCTCTATATAGCTTTTTGCAACATTCAAGTTGACAACGCAACTACACTGTGTGTACAGTTTGTGCAAGTGGCTTGAATAAAACTGTGTTCACTTTCTTGTCTACATTTAGGTGTTCAACTTCTTGAACAAGAAGGTGAACGGTGTGTATCAGGCTTTAGAATCTCTGTAAGAAAAGTATGACATGTGGGAGGGATAGTTGTAACAAGCTGTATCTGTGTTCTATAGCCGATTTTCTGAGATGAGAATTACATGTGGATTTTAACCTCTTTGCACCAGTAGAAATTTCAAGTTTTCTGTTTTATTTATTATACTTCGTATATTGGCATTGATAGAAGATAGTGTGTTGGTGTCATATGAGGCCTATAGTTAAATTTCAAGCTGTTGCATACCAAAAATATTATTTTAAGTCATTATTGGTAATATTATGTTTCGTTCGGACTGTAACATCATGCAAAGACATTGCGCTAAAACAGTGAACCAATTAGTTTAAATTTAAATACTGTATGTGGATTATTGCATAATGCGATGTACGTTGGGTACACCATGTATAACACTCCGCCTTGCAACAAATATGGCGTGATTTTCATAAACCGCTAAAAAAACAATGTCAACAAAACACACCATAATTGTGGCATGCACGTAAATGTTTGTTTTTCGAAGAAATATTTTTTAAAGATTAAAACAGAAAAATTTGTTGCATTATTAATTGAAAGTGGTCAACTTCATATACGCCTGCCACATGTATTGCATTAAAACAAAATAATTGTCCTCAATTGGATATGCACTTAAATGTGGGATTTTAGGCGGAGAGATTACAAATTAAACGCAAAATTTTTTTGTTCACTTGAACAAAAAAATTTATCACGGATATGAAACGAATATGCACATAAATGTGGGGTTCCGAGCGGAAAGTCATAAATTGGGAAACACGTTCTACATTTTAACAAATGGGATCAATTATATTTCAATAATTCGTAGCTAGTTGCACTTAATATGGAGAAATGTGGAGATATACACAAGAATGTGAGAGCTACGGTAAAGAGATTCTAATATAATACGCCATTCTGCATTACATTGCATCATACCACACAGACCAAAAAAATTGCTTCGCGTCTACTGTTAGCGAATCACTGTTTTTAACTTGCTAACATAGAAGTAACGCAAGCACAAAGTTTTATATTAATACTAGGGTTATCCAATTCAATTACGCAGCTTTCATCAATATCAAAACCAGTAAAATAGCAAATTCTCCATATGAAAACCAAAACACATGTACAGTAATTGTTAGTGAAAGTTCGACGAATTTCAGACGCGATAGAGTAGATAGATACTTATCACATCGCGAATGAACTACTGCATATTTGNTGTTTAAAACAATTTTATTTTATTTATGTATTTAAATTTATTTAATTTTGTGTTGGCTTTGTTCGTTGAACCAAACTACCTTATTTAACTATGGACACGTAGTAGGCCTACGAATCGCAAAAGTTAAAATTNGCTTTGTTCGTTGAACCAAACTACCTTATTTAACTATGGACACGTAGTAGGCCTACGAATCGCAAAAGTTAAAATTATGTGAAAATGTGTGTAACAAAATAATTTTACTGTAATTAAAGTGCCGAAATGACGCGAGTTTGGTTAAGCTGCTAGTTAACATTATTGGTCACATGAATACAGTTTTATAGGATTTAGAGGTTTACAAAATAGCGCTTTCTTAAACAGCTTTAAAAAAAGATTTATTAGATATTTTTATGGTTATGACGTGTCTGGTTAATGGAAAACGTATTTAATATTTTTAAATTATGCTTACAAAAGATGTTGCCTTGGTTATTATATTTATTTGAATTCATATTGGGGTTGTGTACATAGTTTGTGTTTTGTAAACGGCATTGTGCACTGGATTTATTTGTGTTTCGGTAAGAAGCACCTTTTTAAATTACATGTTAAGTCCGAATAGGTAGTTTGATAGACAATTTTGGTTTGATTCTCTATTACATCAATATTTGTAAAAACAAAATCTATTTCGTATATATCTTTAGTACCACCAGTCTATCCAGAAGAAAATAATTTTTTGTTAATGAGAACATTTTCTTAGAATTAAATTCAGTCTGTGATATCCATCTATATACTTAGTAATTGCATAAGGAAACAGTAGCCAGCCTCCTTGTACACATTTTGTTTAACTATTCCTACACATTTAATTGAACACTTTATCCAGGTTGTCTTGCATGTAAAACATACAATTTCTGCACAATTCATTTGATCCCCTATTTCAATAATTGTTTTATTCATTGGAAGCTCTGAGCAGTAAATAAGCCCATTAATTAGAATTATTTTTTTATGCATTTGTCATTCAAATGCTGATAGTTAAAATATTTTAATAATGGTGTTAATTTACATTAGCGGTTATATTATAACCTAATTATAGGTACGAACATAGCTGAGCAGAATGTTAAAAAAGGTATAGGTGCGTGCATAAAACCTTTGCCGATAGTGTTACGTAATAAAATTGTATGGTGACCGCTGAAAGTTCTGAGAGGCACGTTACCGACGGGAAGACTGCGCGCCAAATCAGCGACTTGCGCCTAAGGGCTACGGTGAGGCGTGGTGTGCGGGCCTGGGTCGTCCTTAGCGCTCCCGCGTTTCTCGGCATCGGACACGCAAAAGGCCTTCGCCACCTTAATTCTGTAAATTGACAAATCTACTCTTGAGAATGAAAGGAACTATGCTATTTAAATAAAAATCATTTTAATAATAAAAAAATAGTATTGGTGGGGATGCTCTTGCCCACTATCTATTAGTGTCTCCATATTTTGAGAAATTGACATAAAATATTATTAACAAGGCACAAGTCACACCTACAATCCATATAAAGGTCTCTATATAGCTTTTTGCAACATTCAAGTTGACAACGCAACTACACTGTGTGTACAGTTTGTGCAAGTGGCTTGAATAAAACTGTGTTCACTTTCTTGTCTACATTTAGGTGTTCAACTTCTTGAACAAGAAGGTGAACGGTGTGTATCAGGCTTTAGAATCTCTGTAAGAAAAGTATGACATGTGGGAGGGATAGTTGTAACAAGCTGTATCTGTGTTCTATAGCCGATTTTCTGAGATGAGAATTACATGTGGATTTTAACCTCTTTGCACCAGTAGAAATTTCAAGTTTTCTGTTTTATTTATTATACTTCGTATATTGGCATTGATAGAAGATAGTGTGTTGGTGTCATATGAGGCCTATAGTTAAATTTCAAGCTGTTGCATACCAAAAATATTATTTTAAGTCATTATTGGTAATATTATGTTTCGTTCGGACTGTAACATCATGCAAAGACATTGCGCTAAAACAGTGAACCAATTAGTTTAAATTTAAATACTGTATGTGGATTATTGCATAATGCGATGTACGTTGGGTACACCATGTATAACACTCCGCCTTGCAACAAATATGGCGTGATTTTCATAAACCGCTAAAAAAACAATGTCAACAAAACACACCATAATTGTGGCATGCACGTAAATGTTTGTTTTTCGAAGAAATATTTTTTAAAGATTAAAACAGAAAAATTTGTTGCATTATTAATTGAAAGTGGTCAACTTCATATACGCCTGCCACATGTATTGCATTAAAACAAAATAATTGTCCTCAATTGGATATGCACTTAAATGTGGGATTTTAGGCGGAGAGATTACAAATTAAACGCAAAATTTTTTTGTTCACTTGAACAAAAAAATTTATCACGGATATGAAACGAATATGCACATAAATGTGGGGTTCCGAGCGGAAAGTCATAAATTGGGAAACACGTTCTACATTTTAACAAATGGGATCAATTATATTTCAATAATTCGTAGCTAGTTGCACTTAATATGGAGAAATGTGGAGATATACACAAGAATGTGAGAGCTACGGTAAAGAGATTCTAATATAATACGCCATTCTGCATTACATTGCATCATACCACACAGACCAAAAAAATTGCTTCGCGTCTACTGTTAGCGAATCACTGTTTTTAACTTGCTAACATAGAAGTAACGCAAGCACAAAGTTTTATATTAATACTAGGGTTATCCAATTCAATTACGCAGCTTTCATCAATATCAAAACCAGTAAAATAGCAAATTCTCCATATGAAAACCAAAACACATGTACAGTAATTGTTAGTGAAAGTTCGACGAATTTCAGACGCGATAGAGTAGATAGATACTTATCACATCGCGAATGAACTACTGCATATTTGTAGTTAAGAAAAAATAAGTTTCTACAATTATATTATGCTATGTTAACCTAAGCTAACCGCTTGACGCTCGTGGCTAGTAAAACAATATTCTATTACTTTGCCAAAACAACTCTAGTCAACTTCAACAATCTTTCCTGTTCCACAAATGTGTGCCTTTTCTTTCACTCTGAACACACCTCACGACAAAAATTAAACCAGTCAACAATTCTGTGACGAGCTATGCCAAGTTCATGAATGCAATAATCTATATTAAGCCTCCAACGCCAAAAGAAAGCTGATAATGTACATCCCTCAAACTAATCTTCGGACGAGAAAACTGCAACCCTTTCCAAACCAAACTCTACACTTTGTCTTTTTTTACAGTTCCACATCGCTCTGTATTTTGTCCTTTTCTGCGGCAAATCAACCAATTTCAACTTTATTTTGTATTTGGAACCATTTTATCATTTTAAAGCAGCCAATTTTCTTGAAAAAACGTAATGCTGTCATTCAAAATAAAAAAAATTCCAAAAGGAAAAATTACTTCCGTACAAACATCAATAGTGAATTCTTGATCTCCATCACTCTAGACGAGTGAAGATTTAATTGATTTTGCCCGCTACCTTTACAATCCACTTGTATCTGCCTGACTGCTCATNGAGTGAAGATTTAATTGATTTTGCCCGCTACCTTTACAATCCACTTGTATCTGCCTGACTGCTCATTATGGCAATTAGTGTACATTATGAATATTAATTGCCTAAATAGCGTTTCTAACGTCTGATACATGGACTAGCCTTTAATTTAAAATCGTCACATTGGCACCGTAAAACAAACTGAAAATTAACCTGGCCAATCAAAACACGTAAATTTGTCCAAGCCAATCAAACAAAAACGTAGATATTTCGCTGCCACTGCACAGTATACATCAGTGAATTGCAGTACATCACGTTCTGCACCTGTGGCACTATTTATACAGTGAAACCTTTTGCTCAATTAATCAACAGGTTTTCCTACTTAAACTAGCTTGACTGTGTATTGCCCTTTTCCAAGTATGTGTTGTTATATTACAATTTTACTTATTGAAACTGTTATTTTGTTCCTCAGAAAATATTGGAATGCTGATATATACTCCCTTTGAAGAGAGTGCGTGGGCTCGATGTAAACAGGGTAAAACTAGTTTCAGGCCTTTTGGTTTTATCTTTGGGCTGGCAATGTGCACAATNAAACAGGGTAAAACTAGTTTCAGGCCTTTTGGTTTTATCTTTGGGCTGGCAATGTGCACAATTACCAAAATTCGACAAAAAAAACTAAAGAGGGAATCCACCTGTGTTCTGTGTGCACATTTAAATTAGAAAAACACTTTACGTTTTTTATAATAAAGTGTTACTGTATGCTATTGCTTTTGACAGAGTATGCAACAGTATATACATTAGTTACAATTTATTGCTTGTTTCTGCCCGCATATTCTATTTCATATAAGGTGGCCCTTTTTCGACAGGTGCTGATCCAAATATCAAACCTTTGACTGTTAAGAATGCTTATGAAAGTGGCAAAGTAATGATTTATACATGATACGCTAGTCGGGTTCTACATGAATCTCTGTTTTGTTTATCACTTCGCAGTATTCAACTATCATAGTCAGTTTGTTGCAGCACTTGACAAAAAAAGTGTCACTTTATATTATTATTAATGGATTTTATACTTAATAGAATGTAGTTGGAATTCAAATCTTGTATTTTTAAAATAAGTGGATGAAGAAGCTTTCTAAGTTTTAGATAAAGTTCTCGTGAAGGAACTAGTCGTAAAAATAGAACGCCGAGCAAAGTTTTTCCGAAAATAAACTGGGTCTCTTTTCAAAATCAGTTACGATTGATGTAATTAGCTAAGAATATGACTGGAACTTGGTAAGAAAGGCAACATTTGAATATCCAATGATCATGAGGCATATAAAATGATGATTTTAAAACTTTTTAAAGTTCCAGTTAGTTCTCTTATATAAAACAAAGTCGGGTTAGTTACACCATTTATAACTCGAGAACGGCTGGACCGATTTCAATGATTTTCTATTTTTTGGATTTGTCTGCGCCCGGAATAACATATAGGCTATTTAAAAATCTTAAAAGTTCACGGTAAAAATAATTATAACGTAAATTAATTTTCTCATACATTTTATATGGATGACATTTTTGACATGACATTAACTGAAGTTCAAGTATTGCCTCTAAATTAAATAAGGAATGCTAATATGAAAAAACATATATATATATATATATATATATATATATACCTTTAAAACAAAGTCGGGTTAGTTACACCATTTATAACTCGAGAACGGCTGGACTCCGGAGATGCCACATTATTACACTTCGAACGCTTCATCGAAGAAATTTCAACGTCGGAAGCAAGGCGATGCGCTTCATGGTCATCCGGATGTGCGTTCTACTGATGCTCTTGGTCGTATTTAAACAGTTCATCCGAAGAATGATGAATGCTTCTATTTGCGGTTGTTGCTGGTGAATGTTCGTGGGCCAAAATCATTTGAATCACTACGAACTGTTAATGGTATAGTGTGCCCAACATTTCGTGCTGCGTGCCAAGAGCTCAACTTGCTTGAAAACGATACTCATTGGGACACGACAATCGCTGAAGCCATTATTTCTGCAACTCCAAGTCAGATACGCACATTATTTGCTATCATCATTTCGACATGCTTCCCATCGAATCCACGTGACCTGTGGAACAAATACAAAGGTGACATGTCAGAAGACACATTACATAGAATTCGTGTCAGTTCAAGAAATCCCGATCTTGAGGTGAATGATGAGATGCATAACCAGGCTTTGCTCTTGATCGAAGACATGTGTTACTTCATGTGCGGCAGTTTGTTAGTCGGGATAGGAATGCCAGTGCCAGATCGAGGAATGAATGACGCATTTAATCGAGAATTAGAACGAGAACGTGAATATGATCGACATGAATTAGACCAATCAGTTCAAACGAATGTGCCCCTGTTGAACCCCCAACAGAAGGAAGTGTATGATACATTAATCAAGGCAATTTATGAGGGAAATGGTGGCTTATTTTTCCAGGATGCCCGCGGTGGAACTGGGAAGACATTCCTCATGTCATTTATTTTCACCACTGTTCGAGCGAGATCCGACATTGCGGTAGCAGTTGCTTCTTCTGGAATAGCGGCCACGGTGTTAGAAGGATGCCGTACGGCTCATTCAGCGTTTAAACTGCCGTTAAACCTTCAAGCTACTGAACAACCGACATGTAACATTGCGAAACGCTCCACAATGGTCAACATTTTAGTAGCATCTAAAATCCTCATTTGGGACGAATGCACAATGGCGCACAAACGCGCATTAGAAGCACTTGACCGAGCATTGAAAGATCTGCGCAATGACTCGAGATGTTTTGGAAGTGCAATGATTTTACTGTCTGGCGGCTTCGGCCAAACACTGCCAGTCATTCCAAGATCGACTGCTGCCGATGAAATAAACGCTTGCCTCAAATCATCAAATCTGTGGCGCTATGTGAAGAAACTTCAGCTGGCAGCAAACATGAGAGTTGCATTGCTGAACGATCCATCTGCTGGAGATTTCTCCAAGCAATTGCTGACTATCGGTAATGGCCGTGTTCCTGTCGACGAATCGAGCGGATTGATTTCATTTCCTCCGAATTTTTGCAATTTCATCTCATCGAAAGACGAGCTCATCAAGAAAGTGTTCCCGAACATCATTGCTAATCACAAAAATAACAAATGGTTGAGTGAGAGAGCAATTTTGGCGGCTAAGAACAAAGATGTGGATGACTTAAATATAGTAATTCAGAATCAAATCGTTGGTAATCTGCATTCATTTAAATCTATTGACTGTGTAATAAACGAAGACGAAGCCACCAACTATCCAACTGAATTTTTAAACTCCTTGGATGTGCCTGGCTTACCACCGCACAATTTACAACTGAAGGTTGGCTCGGTAGTAATAATGCTTCGAAATCTAAACCAACCAAAACTATGCAATGGAACGCGTTTGGTGATAAGAAAACTGATGACCAATGTGATTCACGCGACGATACTCAAAGGAAAATTCAAAGATGAGGAAGTTCTCATTGTGAGGATTCCTATGATCCCAACCGATATGTCCTTTGAGTTTAAACGACTTCAATTTCCGATTCGTCTTGCATTCGCCATGACGATTAACAAATCTCAAGGCCAATCCTTGAGTGTTTGTGGTCTGAATCTAGAAAATGCATGTTTTTCTCATGTTCAATTATACGAGGCATGTTCACGCGTCGGCAAACCATCGGCTTTATTTGTTCTTGCGCCTGATAACAAAACGAAAAATGTCGTATATCACAAGGTGCTTCACTGAAGAAAATTAACGCGAGTACAACCCATGCAGCAAAATACAGCTTACACGCCATTGAAATACATGATTTTTGTATTTTTATTGATTTTCTATTTTCTTTATATATATTTTTCTAATAAACTATTGAACTTAATATATTTTGAGTATTAATTTTATTTTACGTCAGTAAAATCCTGAATAAAGCTAAACTAAAAGTTAACACGACATTCATTGACTGTTAGGCGCTACGAAGCTCACCGGGTCAGCTTGTATAGTATAAATTCAAGATGAAGCCTGCAAACCTAAGGTTTTTCTTTTAACACATTACCACAAGTAGTTATCATGCTATTAAACTGCAACCTTGATCCACTACCACCATTTACTTATAATTAATTTATCGTATCCCAAACTTGTACGCATATTTTTATNTGCAACCTTGATCCACTACCACCATTTACTTATAATTAATTTATCGTATCCCAAACTTGTACGCATATTTTTATTGTTTCTGTGTCCAAGACATTTCTCGACACGTAAAAGGTGTTTTTATTTTTTACCATATGTTCATATCGATTATTTATTTACAGTACTGGTTATAATTTATCAGTACAAAAATATTTATTAACAATACAGATTATGATTTATTATATGATACTATTTTATTCTGTTCAAGTGTTGGGCTTACACATTGTGAAAAATAATATCTGTCATTGTTTGCATTAAAAATATTTCCCTTAATAGTTCCCTAAAACATATTTTCAATATTTCCTGTGCATAACATGCAAACCGATCATTGCAAGCTGATATTTTGTGAGTTAGTCAATATGTGTTAAAGTAATGATTTTCCTTTGAAATATTAGAAAAACTGTATACAAATATTTGTGAAATTAGCCATGGAATAAAACTTAGACAAAATATGTAAAGACAAGATTAGTCTCGTACAATGGGTAAGGTAGATAGTTATATTAATAAATGTTTTTAAAAAATGAAAAAAATTACAAAAATACTTGTGATATTCAAAATAACACATATTAGATATTTGAAAAACTGCAACGTGTCTTTTTTACTTCCACTTAACATATTTTTTAACTTAAAAAATAATCCTTTATGACACTAGGAGAGAGAGAAATACAAAATTTCATACTCCATTGATTTGCTTTTAAAATGCTTGTAAAGCCCTTCTCAATTTGTGGTTTGATTCTGTCCTGTAGTTTTTAAATTACAAATGTTAAAATAAATAATTTTAATTGTTTAAAGAATAGAAAAACCTTGGGATATATTTTCTGTATTTTTCTGGTTCTTAATGTTGTTTCATTGCAGTTGGAAAAGTTAATTAATGAGTGCAGAATTTGCACTAACATACTATTAGAATGGCCGCTGTGAAATGAGATAGATACTTGGAAAATTTTTACAATCCAGAAATAAAAAAAAAAGTAAATTGAGATTGCATTTTATGCAGTGGAGTGCTCTTAATGTGTGGGGACTGTCATAATTACTGTTGATGAATTTCTTTAGCTAATGTAGTATATTTTTGTCCGTAACTTACAAAAGTATCAGGTTAAATCACACAAACGCCAAGTACTGGTAACCTCTATGATCGGCACTTAAAGATATTGTGTAATTTGACTAGGTTGCTTTGGTGTGTGTGTGTGTGTGTGTGTATATATATATATATATGCCTGCTCGTAAACTTATCATTTGTTGTCATATACGATTGTTGCTATTCACAATAATATGATACATTGTAGCACAGGAACAAACACGTCACGTACGGACAAAACAAAACGATGTGCCAGTTCAACCCGGGTCAGTATCATTTGGCAAAATTGTAGTTTTCAGATGTTTTTTCAAACCTGCTCAAATTTTACATCAACATTGGAAATTTTATTATATTGTAAATTTATAAATGCAGATAAATCTCGTTTAGTGCTTTTTAAATTATGAACACTAATGTGACCCATAAATTACAGCAGGTATTATAGTGAAATACGATAATTGTTTTGTTTATTTACGATATATAATTAAACACGTATGATATGTTGTTGTACGTTATTATTTGAGCAGTGAACTCTATTTTCATTGAAATCAGTGTAATATTTTCTAAAGTTTGAGTAATAACCAGAACACGCGGCACCCGGCAGCCATTACGCGGATTCACGCGAGACAAAACATCAACATCGGGTCCTGTTTACACATTAGTTGACATGACCTTAAGTATTTTTATAAAACTTAACGTAGTGGGATCTCATGTCCTGTGTCAAGATCTCACATACTTTTTATTCCGAAACTTTCCATAATTCCAGAGGAATCATTATAAAGTCCACATAGCGACTTCACTCAAAAACTATTTCAGAGATTTCCGCTAAACTAAGGACACTAATAGATTTTGTCTTGGATTGATATCCCGATAAGTCACATAGTTTTTAATAGTGATTATTTACATGGCCGCCTTTGTGCCAGCAGGCTTATTGGGGGTTGGCCTGTCAAATAACTTGACCTAAGGACAACACAACTAGGACTCGAACCCACAATCACTGTGCTACGGGGCAGGCACGCTATCACTACACCGCCGGGGCAGGCTCGTTACATATGTACCAGGGTAATCATTTTGAGGAAAAGAACACGCCAGCGACATTAGGGAAAATATGCTGTACTGATTGCAATGGATTTAATGTAGCATTAACTCAGCAGTGATGTCTTTTCTTCTATGGCTCTTAAACTGAGTTAATGACAAAAACCACCATTGTCTTAACTGAGATTATTGACGTTTTAATGCTTTAAAATTATGTCTTATAGGAAGATGTCTGATCTTTTTAAGTATTAAAGAAATTCCAAAAGTATGAGTGTCTAGAATTTTGTGGTTTTTAAATTTTTTAATATATATATCCCAACGAACACCTGTTCGTCAATACGTTAATGATGCAATACACTACCAACAGATATTATAAAGTCCATGGGGACGAAGTCGCAGGCTCATCTAGTATATTTTAAAGTCAGCTGAAATGTATGTTCCAGCCATCTGAAAATCAAGTAAAATAAATATTCCACGTGCAATTTAAGAATATTTTAATGGTTTTCAAAGTATTAGCAACTAAGCTATTTTATGAACTTAAAAGATAACCTTTACAGAAAAACACGCGTAATAGTTAAATTTGTGGATAAAAGAAATATTTATAATAATACTGCTATTTTTACATAAGTAACGATATAAAATAGATAAACTACAATTACAAATTACTCTTACTGTATGGTACAATGATTGAACCCAGATAAAGAAAACATTCCTAGTGTAATTTTTTAAAAAGTTTGTTTAAAAACGATTGAACTTATCGCACCACGACTACAGGATTTTGTGACGTGAATGACTGCGTGGCTTCTCAGTCCCAGTTCATTGTAAGTGTACCGTCTGTTCCCTTCTACATTTGCATTTTTTAAAAAACCTTTCGTTACAATGTTTGTATATTTTAGTAATATTAGAAAACACTTGTTAAGTGGTTTCTCTGAAAACCATATGATATTTTAATATTGGGGAGGCCAGCAATCTCATATTGTAAAAAAAAGTGTAACAGGATCGTGAAAGAACCAGTAAAAAAACTGGTACACCTGCCTAATATCGTGTAGGGCCCCCCCAGCACGCAGAAGTGCCACAAGACGACGTGGCATGAACTCGACTAATATCTGAAGGTATGCAGGAGGCAATTCACACCATGTATCCTGCAGGGCAGTCCACAAATCCAATCTGCACCAATTTGAGAAAGGGTTGCACGTCTGTCACGTTTAATGATTCTCCTCAGTCGTCGTTTGTCCCGTTCTTTCACGATCTTTTTCCGGCCGCAGCGATGTCGAAGATGCGATGTTTTACCGGATACATGATATTCATGGTACACTCTTGAAATTGTCGTACGCGAAAATCCAAATGTTATCGCTACATCGGAGAGGCTATGTCCCATCTCTCATACGCCGACTATAATACCACGTTCAAACTCACATTAAGCTTGATAACCTGCCATTGTAGCAGCAGTAACCAATCTAGCTGCCGACTGCATCGCGTTACTCCGATTGGTTCCATACCTCTGTTAATTGCATACACACGCCTATACCAGTTTTTTTGGCTCTTTAGTGTATATAAACTACCCCACTTTTGTATTTTACAAGTTGATAAAGTGATTGTTAAATTGAAATTTGCTTTACAGCTCTTAGCATTTTACAAAGATTAAGTTGTAAAAACAGCCCCAAATTGTGTATCAATTGTTAAGTACCATAGTGAATTTTAAAAAATAGACACGGTTATGAATGTCTGTACCAATTCAAAAAGCACTATCAATTACCTTATAAAATGAAGAAATTGGCAAAATCAAGAGTGGAAATATGTTCTCTGCAATTTAAAATTATTATATATAAAGATTTATTAATTCAATATCTTACATATATTTGCTTCAATCTTGAACTTTTTTGGTTATTCTTATTTCTCAGGCACAAAATGAAACTGTAATCACGCCAGTAATTTTGAACACATGCCATTCACTCGCAGGGTCGTCAACAGACTCCAGTAGGAGTGGGTGTGTTCCTGCGTAGTCCACAGGATTAGAGGTGGGAGCAAGCAAGATCTTT
>NQII01009989.1:0-35076 GCA_002778355.1 Clitarchus hookeri
TAAATAGCAAACGTCCGCCCATTTACCTACAAACGCACACGTCTGCCGGATAAACTTACTATCTCAGGAAACTAGCCACCACGGCTTTAAACTCCAAACCCGATAAACAAACGAACACGGTAAAATAAGCCACCACTGCTTTTAATTTGAAACACGATAAAAATATTCCGAAGCTTTCCCAAAGCNAACGAACACGGTAAAATAAGCCACCACTGCTTTTAATTTGAAACACGATAAAAATATTCCGAAGCTTTCCCAAAGCTTCACAAACACAAAAGAATTGTACACCCGAGTTCCGAAAAATTATCAATATTGCATCATTACAACATGCATGCAGTAAGTAACTTGTTTCTGTTATTTGAAGAGCTAATAATGACATTGAAAGGAACTAAAACCTCTGTAACTATTCTTCTCACAGTCGTCGTAGATAAATAGAGATGTTATGGAGGCAACGGTAGTCAAGCACACCACAACTGCTACTCGGTTGGTTTGCAATTTAAGGAATGGAAAGAGCCTGTGATGGGAACACAACCAAGAGCACTCTACGGTGAGATGCACGACACAAGCCTCTTGTTGGCATCAAGGCACACTGCGATCACAGCTGGTAAGCTGTCCTTGTTAGTGCGGCTTGTTGCTCGTGTTCTAGCAGAAGTAACAGCAGAGGACAGAGGAGCCACCACACTACAAGAGAAGGCAAGAGCAGTGGTGCCAACATGCAGGGAGCACTGAGGTAGCATCTCACATCCAGAATGCCCTGTGCTAGGGAAACACACCGTGAGCTACAACTTACGGCTCATAACAATGAACTGTACTGGAGGAAGTCTCCACACTCACCTGGTCATTGCTACTGTGTGCATCGAACACTGCGGCTGGTTGAGGAGAGCCTGCCTCCTGTTCTATAACTTCATCAAATATTTCTATTTCATCTTTAACCTCCACCTGAAACACAGAAACGGCCAATGAACAAACTGCATTCGCTGCCACCACGTGTTCATACCAATTCATGATATATTAAATAAGACATTAATATTATTATATGTTCCCGCGCACAACTATGAAGCGTGCATGCTAGCTGTCCAAGGATTCAACACAGCTAATGCTATATATTAACAAACATTTCATGTTAAACCTCTACANAGAGCCTGCCTCCTGTTCTATAACTTCATCAAATATTTCTATTTCATCTTTAACCTCCACCTGAAACACAGAAACCGCCAATGAACAAACTGCATTCGCTGCCACCACGTGTTCATACCAATTCATGATATATTAAATAAGACATTAATATTAATATATGTTCCCGCGCACAACTATGACACGTGCATGCTAGCTGTCCAAGGATTCAACACAGCTAATGCTATATATTAACAAACATTTCATGTTAAACCTCTACAAGAGAGGTTATGAAGTCACTCCAGCAAAACTCTTATAAAGTCATTAACTTGACTTCCACAAGCACTAACCTAGACCTCTCTACACGACTGGGCTTCCAGTAGCACAGCACTTACTGGCTTACCTCACTGAGACATAGTCTGATAGGCCAGCAAGTGCTGGACGAGACGTCAGGTGGTAGAATAATGTACATTTGTTGAAAACTATTAAAATAACACCCCACAGGATATTGAGATGTTTGTAAAAAATAAAGTTACCAAAGCAAATATTGGAGCAATTGATACAAATGAAATTAAACTCATTCAAGCAACAGATCTCAAACAGTATAGATTGGAAAGTTGTCTCTTTTCTATTCCAAAATTCTCAAAAACGTTATCTAGAAATTTTGTACATCTTTAACATTATGTTGTAAAGTCTATGCAAGACAAGAGAATTTGCTATGTGGCTTTGCTCACCAGCACTGAAACAAATGCTGACAGCCTACCACAATAAACTAGACTGCATACAGGTATTAGAAGGGAATATCTGAGCTAGTTAGTTGTAATAATGGAAAGTGCATAATACAGTAGAAGAACAATACCGGACACAGAGGTGTTTGACAACTGAGAGCAGCACTCTTGCAGCAGTGGCGGGTGATTTGTTTACATTGGATGTAAGTAGTATGATTTGGATGAGTCGACTGACCAGCCGTGATATTGTGACGTCACCTGACCACCATATTGGATCTGATTGACCTTGACCCCACACCCATGACTTTAAATAACTATAAACATACAAAAATGTTGTAAATAACATTCGAAGACTAACATGCAAGAGGTCCGAGGCTCGATGGCAGGTGGAGCGATCAGCGGCAAAGCTATACTGTGTTTCTGGTCGTCTGCTGACTGGGGTGGAGATTATTTCATTGACTACACAGTCGCTCAATCTGCCAACCACTTGTACAAATTAATCATTGGCTTTAAATAAAAAATAACCCACAACAATGAATTGCATCACCTGTTGACCACTAGTTTGCAACTTTAACCCATATTTTCACAATGCATGCAGAGATAACTGCGGTGTGTGCAGTGCCAATTGTGGCGCATGTGGTGCTAATTATGGAGTGTGCGGTGCTAATTATGGTGTGTGTGGTGCTAACTGTGATGCATGCAGTGCTAACTTGATGCATGCAGTGCTAAATGTGGTTTGTGCAATGCTAACTGNTGTGGTGCTAACTGTGATGCATGCAGTGCTAACTTGATGCATGCAGTGCTAAATGTGGTTTGTGCAATGCTAACTGCACTGTATGTGGTGGTAACTACGGTGCACGAGAATGTAATTGCATAAGCATAAAATAGGTACTGAAAATTTCAGAAAGTCTCTTTAAAATATCACGTTAATAAAACTGGCAGCGACAATGTTACGTGTAGTCTCATATGTATACAAAATTTCTGTACTCTTATATTTCAGCACAATGTGGAAAACAATATCAATTAAAAATAATTTAATTAGTTTCTGCATCTTAAGACAATGTTGAATTTACAGTACAGGGGACCATAGCTCACATAAATGTAATCTTTATTAAATATGCCAACCAGCATTCCCACCAACCAACCACACTGAATACAATATTACCCAACCATATGGCCAGATATTTCANACCAACCACACTGAATACAATATTACCCAACCATATGGCCAGATATTTCAACCATCACACAATATGCATGGCCATAACATAACACCTGTCAAGAATCAATGCAAGCACCTATCCCTATGAAATATTATGATAAAATATTGTATCACGTTGTAATGTTCTGTCTGTCTAGTTATTATGGCATATTTATTATAATGCAGCCCTACAGTTGGGCGCCATATTGTAATGTTTCGGCCTCGTTACTTAGAATATTGCAGCCGCACAGTTAGGTGGGCGCCATGTTGTAATGTTCAGCCGCTTACACTGCCGACTGTTTACTTGCCTCAACTAGCTCAACGGTAGATTACACGAGACTCAATGAATGGACATTAGTTAATTATGAAAGAAAGTTCAAGTTCCAAGTTAGTTAGTTCTATATATTTATTTATCTTTTGAATGACAACAGTTCACAGATGAATTACCGGTAAGCAGAGTACGAACCGTTCAGAGATAAATTTACAGGTACTGAACAGCGTCACAGTGGTTTAACTGGCCCGAAGAATAAATAATTACTGCTACCTCCCACACCGGCTGAGAAATGAAATACTAAAGTTTAGTGGCCGATGTGGGGGTTATCGTCCTGCCCGAACGCGGCCTAGGCTATCATACTTCTGACTACTGCCCTCACGGGCGACGTGAAGTGAAGTAACTCTGACGACTGCTCTAACAAGACTCTCCCTGACCACTGCTCGTACAAGACTCCTGTAAGGGCGACAGACAGACGCCTATATCGTGCTGCCTATCACCCCCCTCTCCTGAGATAACGGCCTGCATCCGGCAGCAGCGTGAGAACTGCGCTGTGACCCACGCTCAACCTGTTACCGATACTGCTCCACACGTTATCGTAACTGCGTCGCAGGAAACTAAAACTGTGCTGTCNCCCACGCTCAACCTGTTACCGATACTGCTCCACACGTTATCGTAACTGCGTCGCAGGAAACTAAAACTGTGCTGTCAACAGAAAGGAACTTCGCCGTCCACAAAAACTTGTTGACGCACTCACCTCCGGATAACGAACTTCTTGTATATCAAACGGCGCCGGAGGAACTAATCTAATTAATGATGACGCTTCCCAAAAAACCAAAGTTCAAAACGAAACTGTAACCGGACTCCTGATAAATGTAAACAGCAAACGTCCGCCCATTAACCTACAAAAGTACACGTCTGCTCGATAATCAAACGTGGGAACCAGCCACCACGGCTTTAAACTGAAACCCGATAAAATTATTATGAAACTTTCCCACAGCTTCACAAACACGAAAGAATTTTACACCCGAGTGCCAAAAAATTCAGAATATTGCGTCATTACAACGTGAAACCTCGACTACATGAACCAATCATAACATCAGTCGTTACTTACAGTTCACGTCATTAGAAGAGAACCAGCAATACAAAATATAATGTCATATCAACAAGTCATGCCACCAGAACAACAAATCTAATGTCCCAGCCAAACAGCAAACTAGCTATCCATATAGACAAGCCCTAACATCCATCAAATCAAAATATTACAACAAATAATCCATTCCAAACAACAATACTGCCATAACATACCAATTATCCATTCCTACGAAAATATTCAAGACCAAATACTTATCAACCATACCATGATGTCATACTGGTTGCATAGACAGATCATACAAAAAANGAAAATATTCAAGACCAAATACTTATCAACCATACCATGATGTCATACTGGTTGCATAGACAGATCATACAAAAAAGACACAACCATGTCGCGAGCCCATTTCTGCCAATACTGAAAACCTGCCTCCCTTCATATCTACCAAACCATTCCAATCACACCATCCAGACCAGTGGTACTCAGACTNAAAACCTGCCTCCCTTCATATCTACCAAACCATTCCAATCACACCATCCAGACCAGTGGTACTCAGACTTTTTTTAGGGGACCATTTTAAGAAAAACTAAGACTGCCGTCGGCCGCAACTACGACACTTGACATTATAATATTTGTGAACTAGAAGTAGGTAGGTAATTCCATGACATTCAAAATTCAGTGTGTCGTGTATCGTCTTGCAAGTCGTTTGTTTATTCGTTCAATATGGTGATGGCGGGCGGAATATTTAAATAAATTAAAAAATGAGTTTCTAAGCAGATTTTCTGACTTAAGATCACTTGAACATATATTTGAACTTGTAGAAAATCCGTGGCATNGAAAATATTCAAGACCAAATACTTATCAACCATACCATGATGTCATACTGGTTGCATAGACAGATCATACAAAAAGGACACAGCCATGTCGCGAGCCCATTTCTGCCAATAATACTGAAAACCTGCCTCCCTTCATATCTACCAAACCATTCCAATCACACCATCCAGACCAGTGGTACTCAGACTTTTTTTTAGGGGACCATTTTAAGAAAAACTAAGACTGCCGTCGGCTGCAACTACGACACTTGACATTATAATATTTGTGAACTAGAAGTAGGTAGGTAATTCCATGACATTCAAAATTCAGTGTGTCGTGTATCGTCTTGCAAGTCATTTGTTTATTCGTTCAATATGGTGATGGCGGGCGGAATATTTAAATAAATTAAAAAATGAGTTTCTAAACAGATTTTCTGACTTAAGATCACTTGAACATATATTTGAACTTGTAGAAAATCCGTGGCATTTAAACAATAATACANCAGATTTTCTGACTTAAGATCACTTGAACATATATTTGAACTTGTAGAAAATCCGTGGCATTTAAACAATAATACAATTGAGGACTTAAGTAAATTGGGTTTTGAGTATTCTCTGCTATTCAATGAGATANGTGGCATTTAAACAATAATACAATTGAGGACTTAAGTAAATTGGGTTTTGAGTATTCTCTGCTATTCAATGATATAATTGAGTTAAAAAATGACTCTAACTTGCGAGCAATTTTTAACGAAAAAAGGGAAGAAAAGGATATGTCGAATTTTGGAGATTATTGCCCGATACATACAAAACAGTTAGAAGCTGTGCATTATTCATTTTAACAATGTTCCGTTCCACATATCTTTGCGNTTGCCCGATACATACAAAACAGTTAGAAGCTGTGCATTATTCATTTTAACAATGTTCCGTTCCACATATCTTTGCGAAGCGTCTTATTCCATAATGAAGTACATCAAAAATATGTACAGAAGTCGCCTGACTGATAAACATCTNATCTTTGCGAAGCGTCTTATTCCATAATGAAGTACATCAAAAATATGTACAGAAGTCGCCTGACTGATAAACATCTCGACGATATTGTGAGAATTGCATGTAACACAAAGGAGCCGGATTATAATAAAATAATGACAAATATTGTCTAGCTTGATCAGTGACTTTAACTTCTAATAAATTTGTATTAAGTATTGCTTTTTTATTTTTGTAACAGAGACCCTAAAAANTTGATCAGTGACTTTAACTTCTAATAAATTTGTATTAAGTATTGCTTTTTTATTTTTGTAACAGAGACCCTAAAAATAAGAATTTGGTGACTTGTATCTACTGAAACCGGCGAAAACAGCGTGGGCCGCACGCGGCCTGCAGTTTGAGTACCCCTGAGCCAGGCGATATAACATTACCATTACATGTCTTGTAAAGCATATTCAAATTATTTCTTCTAACAGATGGCAAACCACNCCAGGCGATATAACATTACCATTACATGTCTTGTAAAGCATATTCAAATTATTTCTTCTAACAGATGGCAAACCACTCCCATCACAATGTTGCAGGTCAGAAGTCAGTCCTTTCAAACATTTGCTCTTTACACACCACCAGTTGTTATTAAAAGTTTTGTCATTAAGGCAACACAGTTTTTTCCAAATAATGATAGGATAATCAATGAAGCTATGTAGTTAGACATATTCTCCACGCACTATTACACACAATCCGTGGCTTGCTGCATCTTCAAGCATACATGAATTCATACACTTTACTCCTGCAGACTGACTTCTGCCAAGATGTTACTGATTCGCTGGTTAAACAACAATTACCCTCTAAGACAATCAGTGACCGCATTGTTCATTGTTTTGCATCATTTTACTCGCGACAGATGAAACAATGAAATTAAATTAATATATTTAGTTATAATAATATCCTACCACCCTTCTAAAATGTGCTAGGCAAAATTGCGATACTGCAGCCAGATTTTTCACAAATGTTTTCAAAATCAGTGATTGCACCATTCATAGTTTGACATCGTTTGACTCAGGACACATTAATCCATTTAAATAAATTTGTCTATACATATTATAAAACTCAACGTCTCTCTGTCTGTCTGTCTGANAGGACACATTAATCCATTTAAATAAATTTGTCTATACATATTATAAAACTCAACGTCTCTCTGTCTGTCTGTCTGTCTGAGCGCTTATCATTCGAGAACCACCTATCCGATTTACATGTTTTAATTTAAATTCATAGCTCTGTTCTCTGGCCAGGTTATAGTATACATTTTGTTACGTAAAGAAACATAAGGAATAAGCAGTGGAAAGAATAGTGAATCAACTCGGAAAATAGTTTGGGCTAGCGTGCTNTACGTAAAGAAACATAAGGAATAAGCAGTGGAAAGAATAGTGAATCAACTCGGAAAATAGTTTGGGCTAGCGTGCTCTCCTGCAATACGCTGTCTTATCCGTTAAAGATGGAACAATATCACGCTGTAAAGAATTGTGTAGAATAAGAGGACCAAAAAAACTCTAATGATTATTTATCTCATAATTAACACTTGGCAAAATTCAAACCTTGTTTTTAAAAAATACCTAAACAATAATTCTGTAGTCCACGTGAGCGAAGCCACTGGCACATCTTGTGTGTGTGTGTGTANTACCTAAACAATAATTCTGTAGTCCACGTGAGCGAAGCCACTGGCACATCTTGTGTGTGTGTGTGTATATATATAGACACAGATAATTCATCATGTTCATTAAATTTTGTGTTGGATATCAACCAATTGAAATTTGGCACATGGCCGATGCTGTTTGACAAGCTATTGCTTGATGAATTCTCGAACTACACAAACAGATGCTGGATAACTGACCATCGATACCGCACACTCGCGAGCATGCCCATGACCATTGATGTAGCACCATCTGATCGGGACTCGAACCGGCGACACACTTGCCAACATCTTCGATGCCCAGAAGCATGTCTTCCCATTTACGAAGCATTTCGCAAAACTTTTCACCGATCATTCGCCAATTGTACAAACTTACCATCTCTAATANTCTTCCCATTTACGAAGCATTTCGCAAAACTTTTCACCGATCATTCGCCAATTGTACAAACTTACCATCTCTAATAATTTCATGAAACATGTTGTAAACCATCCATCTAATGAGAGGAACATTTCTGGAGCTGCTCTTGTAAGAAGGCTGACATATGCTCACATAAGACCTTCTGCCATACNTCTAATGAGAGGAACATTTCTGGAGCTGCTCTTGTAAGAAGGCTGACATATGCTCACATAAGACCTTCTGCCATACATCTTAAATGTAAAAATATATGAAAGAACTGAGAGAAAACTAACATACTCGTTCGCGCCAAAAGAAAACACACAGATACCATTACATATGAACACATAATAAATACTTTAATATGCCTGTAGGCATATGTATACATTTAGAAATTTAAATTATTTGAAATTGAGTTTTTATATAATTATGTTTATTCNCATACATCTTAAATGTAAAAATATATGAAAGAACTGAGAGAAAACTAACATACTCGTTCGCGCCAAAAGAAAACAACACACAGATACCATTACATATGAACACATAATAAATACTTTAATATGCCTGTAGGCATATGTATACATTTAGAAATTTAAATTATTTGAAATTGAGTTTTTATATAATTATGTTTATTCCTATTAATATTTCTATATTTTTACATATACATATGGNAATTATTTGAAATTGAGTTTTTATATAATTATGTTTATTCCTATTAATATTTCTATATTTTTACATATACATATGGTATATATATTCATATGTGATGGTATGTGCCTGTTTTCTTCTAGGGCAAAAGAGTATGTGGGTTTTCTCAGAATGCTTCCATATATTTTTAACGTTTACAATGTAGCCAGAAAGCCTTCTGTGAGCACAAGTCAGGCTCCTTACAAGAGCAGTACCAGAAATGTTCCTCCAATTAGATAGATTGTTCACAATGTGTTTCAAGAAGTGATTCAAGAGGGTGGGTTCATACANCCAGAAATGTTCCTCCAATTAGATAGATTGTTCACAATGTGTTTCAAGAAGTGATTCAAGAGGGTGGGTTCATACAATATATGAATAGTTTGTGAAAAGTTTTGCAAAATGCTTTGTAAATGGGGAGACATGCTTCTGGGCATTGAAGATGNAATATATGAATAGTTTGTGAAAAGTTTTGCAAAATGCTTTGTAAATGGGGAGACATGCTTCTGGGCATTGAAGATGTTGGCGGGTGTGTCGCCAGTTCGAGTCCCGGTTAGATGGAGCTACATCAAGGGTCATGGGAATGCTAGCGAGTGTGCGGTATCGATGGTGAGTTATCCAGCATCTGTTTGTGTAGTTCGAGAATTCATCGAGCAATAGCTTGTCAAACAGCATCGGGCATGTGTGATATGACCAATGATTGATACTGTGCTTTTTAAAATACGTCTTTTTTTTTTTTTTTTTTTACTGTTGGGTCACTGTTACTGTACTATTTCAAAATAATTTTGAAACCTGAATTCAGTATTAGAGTTTATAAAAACAATTACAAATAATATTTTTTATTGTCTCAATACATATTTGTTTTTAATTAATGCAGTAAATATTGCATTTATTATCCATTTGAGCAATCAAAGATTNTCAATGCATATTTGTTTTTAATTAATGCAGTAAATATTGCATTTATTATCCATTTGAGCAATCAAAGATTTATTGTCTTATTAACTGAGCTCTGCAAGTCTGGTATTTATTTGATATAACGTATTAAATATAATGTTTTGATATACAACTAAACTAATGAATAGTTTCAGTGTGTTTGTGTATATATATAAAATTCAGTGGTAGTATTCAAATAGCAAAGTTGAGGAATATAATTCCATATTCCCCTCCTTGAAAGTGCAATATTCAGGGATGGCTGCATAGCTTTATCAACCAATCATGGACTCGCCCACAGGCATAGTGATAAAACATAATTACAGCATTATGTTCATAATCATTGTGTTATCATAAATAGTTGTTTCTAGGGTCCCCTGCATTTTTCAGAGCAAAATACATTAGACAAACAGATATGTAACGTACCACATATCCATATCTTTGTATGTGTCATTTTTGTAACTGTTAAATATGTGTGTACACTTAATTGAGTTATAAGAATCATTATGTGATTATAAACATTATTAATTGTAAGCAAAGTGCATTTAGTTATAAAAGTGTTTTCATGTTCAGAATGTANATTATGTGATTATAAACATTATTAATTGTAAGCAAAGTGCATTTAGTTATAAAAGTGTTTTCATGTTCAGAATGTATCATACTTCGGCATGTGCATGCGGGAAAATCCTCCCATGTGCGTAACACGACAGTTTGTAGCATCTTGGCATCTGAGTGGGGTGGTCGTCGCTCGGGCCTCTCCGACCATACATCTCTCTATCGCTTGCCATTTAGTATATAAATAGTCAATCATTTAATAAGGAACAGTAAATTAGCTTTCATTGCCTGGAGAGCGTGCCACCACACACCTCAGGAGTCTTTTACACTCCTGATGCCTAAGTTTTCATTGTAAGATCATGTAGGTTTCGTGCCGTTCCTCTCAGCATAGGAGTTCCCCAAGCCTGAGTGGAGAAACTTTGTTATAAATGCCTGTCGAATGAGAGTAACCGCAAATAAGTCTTGTGTTGAAAATTCCACCAAGTGTTTAATTTCTTCAGCCGTTTCACTGCAGCATGATGTTTACCACTTAATCATGACGATCGTTGGGATGGCAATTAACGGCCCTGCTACAATCACCATGTCCCCTGTCCTCTGATGTCCTCATCCTCTCTGACGTCGACAGCACTGATTGGCCCATGTGATCGTGTGACGTCATGAGTCCTGTCCTCGGTCTGCAGCAAATGGGTCAATTTGAATTGTCTTAGGTTGTCCCTGTCCTCAAGTCTTTATTGGAAAAAGAATTTAACGACGAAATCGAAGCGCAATTTGTGAATATTAAAGAAAAACATTTGTAAACATCGACATTGAGGCGAATATGGAGTGTGCCGTTGCCGAGCGAGACAAATTGTAAATATTTGCTGTACAGTTACGGCCTAAATTATGCAATAAGAAATACAAATTTTCAAAAATGCAAAATTTGAGGGAAATTTTTTTTCAAATAAGGAATTTAATTTTGGATAAACATAAAGAAATTATGTTCCAATAACCAAAATAGATAAACTGCTATAATAATCAAAATCACCTTTAAATCAATACCTCAAAATTGTACCAGCCAAATACTTATGACTCAAAACAAACCAAGTTAAAATAAAATGGCGTAAATCATTTACAGCTACCTGGTANTTTTTTTCAAATAAGGAATTTAATTTTGGATAAACATAAAGAAATTATGTTCCAATAACCAAAATAGATAAACTGCTATAATAATCAAAATCACCTTTAAATCAATACCTCAAAATTGTACCAGCCAAATACTTATGACTCAAAACAAACCAAGTTAAAATAAAATGGCGTAAATCATTTACAGCTACCTGGTAGCAGTTTCTGGAACCTACTTGTTGGGACACCTTTGGACATCTATTGTAGCAGCAAATTGAGTGCAATTCATTCTTGCCCAGTTTTCATTGGTAAATTAGCATAACATTGCACCAGCCTTAAAAAAAATTCAGATATAAAGCAGTTTTGAAATTCAGTGTGCAATATTTTGTGTAACCAAAGCTAAACCATGTGTAGGCCGATGTCTTATTTTACTCAAAGCCATATTCAACATAACATAAAACTTAATCTCACACAACACAAGTTATACAATTTTATTATCAAATAACTTACACTGATGAATTTGATAATCTTACAAGATCAGGACTCTGCCTGAAACATTGTAATATTTAATAAATTGAGTAGGCTTAAAAAACATTAAGTCATATATACAATTATGACATAATAGGCCACCTACATGGAGTTAATATCTGCGAGGCACAGAAACATGGGAATGGTAAGGGTGACACCGCCCCATCACTGCCACTCACAGGACACTAAACAAGCACGCTATGTTTTTGTCGTGCTACATGTAACTATGGGACCTCAGCAGTGGCCCTGTCATTTTATCAGTGGTGGATAGTCTTCAAGGCCATATGGTAGTTCTGTAGGTGTGTTATTAGTATATTTCAAGATATGGCCGACTGAAAAGTAATTTTAGCTATATTGGAGGGTTTCAAAATGCTATTTTATCAAGTGTATAATGTTTTAAAATACCTACACACCCTCATTTGAAATGTCTGTTATTTGAGTAGACAGGCAGTGCACTGTAAACCATTTGATAGTTTCATTAATAAATGTGTACAACAAAAACACTGCAATTCAGCTCCAGCAGTGTAGGTGGTCCCCGTAATGAAAGTTAACAACAAAAAGCAGTAAGAGACAATTTAACCTGCATTGTATATTTAATGATTGTGTAGTTTAAAATGTCTCATCTTTTTTCTGCCTCAATTTTTATGCGATTAGGTATGTTGGTCAGTAGCAAAACAAGAATTCCAACTTGTGGGAGGAGAGGCGGCATGCCTTTTGCCACCCTTGAAAATTTCACAAAATATCAAGATTGGCCACACATTTATTATACATTGTAGGCTGCCACAGGCAATAATACATAATTGTTCTGTGAAATCTTTTGAATACTAAGTTAGGATAGTTAAGTCAGGTCAATTTAGTATTGTTTTATGAGTAATGAATTTTTAAAAGAGAATCTTCACTTCTACAGAAAATATTCTACTGACACATCTGCAATGCCCGAGTTAGCTGTTATATAGCAGTGCCGAGCACAGTGAGTGTGTGCATATTACTGAGGCATGTGGCCTAGCAAATGGTAATTATATGTCGTATCATAAGTGCAAAGGTGGTGATTATTCAGAATAGGGGCTTTTCTGAAGAAAACACAGTATACCCACAAAAGTAACATAAATGTGTTCTGCGCAGTTCACCTTTTAAACATCAAAGAGGGCTTAAAGGTAAAAAAAGTAGAATGTACTAAATAAAATAGATAAAATTACGAGCAGTTTAGTTGCTTTGTTTACGTTTGACGCCATGTTGAATAGCGTTGTAAGCGTGGTAACGCCACCTATCGGCTCCGGACGTCAAGACGATAGCTTAGTACGCCATTGTATGGGATGCAGTGTAGTTAGCAGTGAGTGGAATATTATGTGCGCGTGGCTTGCAATGTCCAAACCTGACTGTAGTAAGGCTTGTGATTGTAGAATGGAGGGTACTAGTACGTTTTAGTAGATCATGGTGTTTTGTCAAGTGATGTACGGTCACGGTAGTTGAATTGGCCGAGGACAATGGAATTGTACCCTCCGCATACTTAGGTGAGTTAAATCATATACTGCTGGTGTGTTTTACTGTTACTTTAAAACCCTAAAATTCTAGATTAGACTAAAATTGTAGGTTAAATTACCAAACCCTACAATCCTAGGTTACATTAAAAATGTAAAATAGTGATTCACTCATTGTGGGGTTAGGTTAAGTTCGGTGGACACATATTACGATATTGGGTGGACAAAAGTTAAATTGAGGTGTTTTAGTATTTTTTTTTGTATATTTTTAGTGATTTTACCCCACAATTTCCCTGATATTCATAGCCCCTTTCCACTATCGTATTTGAGATTTGTATTGGTAATACGTTAATGTCAATAGTAAATTCGTATTGTGTAATTAGTAGTGGAAATATACCACTTTCCGTGATTATTTCTTTTATTTTCAGAAAAGCGCCTATTCTGAATTACCAACAACCCAGCATGGGAGCGAGTATGCCTTGAGAGGAGCTAACACACCTCTCACTAGCCGAGGCACATTGGAGTATAGCAGATCTTCCGACGCTGGACCATCAGGGAAGCCACATCTAAGGTCCGTCGACTGCACGCCCTCCATTATAGTGCTCTCCAAACTGGCGCCCCCGGGGAAAATATCCTCTGCCTGGTAGACCTCTGTTCCAGGCTTGCACCATACATATGCAGTGTTGCAAGTGTATGGCCAACTCACTTGTAATTAAATTACAAGCATGTAAAATAATCCTTCTAAGCAATATTTTGGCTCACCTTAATTAACGTTTCCTCACAAACCTGTTTCGAATTTATTGAACACTTATTTAAACAGTTCATCGTACAACCACAACGCCTTTAAGTACTAGCAAAATACGATTGGCCTGAAGTGAGCTGTACAGCCAGAAATACAATAAACACCAAATACGAGGGACCAAAGCGTTGTCAAATATTAAAAACACGAAAAGACCATTACAACACTTCGACAGCCGCACGAAGCCAGGAAGCTAGAAACACCAAGCTCAATGCTATTTTTGTGTAGAAATGAGCCTCCTTTAATGCAACTGTTATAATTTGATAATGTGTTGCATGTGTAACACCATTGACTAAAAATGAGATGGATCACTTATTCGTCTTCTGCACATGTAGCAACATTGACATACCCCAACGAAACATAATAGAGTCACGTGGTCAACAGTGACGAAAGTGTTTGTTTATATCTTAATTTTAAAATACAAGCGCTATTATATAAATAAATTACTTTTACCAATTCGAATTTAATAAAACTGCATTATAAATTGGTTACATCAAGTTTTAAACATCTAAAAACATTAGTTAACAAAACAGTTTTCTAACACAAGACGTGTTGGCAGAATAGCAGTTCAATGATTGGACACGGAGATTGGCTGTGCACAACCAGCCACATAGGTATACCTCGTCTTTAGTCTATGAGTAAATCATTCCGTCGTTTATAATGGCATTTTTTGGACGTCTTCGTTTGCCCCACTACAGATTAGGGAACAAACGAGTTTTCTTATGAAAAGTGTTGGCATAAGTAAAATTCCAGCCAATTGGTATGCGCTAAAGTTCTAAAGCAGTAAACTTTAATTAAAATTTTGACCTTAGTACATAATAAATTAGAAAGATTATACTATTTAAGTAGTTATATTATATTTGATTATTATTATTATTGCAATTTTTTATACAGAAAAATTATTAAAAAACTGGCCTAATGCAACACTAGCGCTTACATAGTGGCAACAAATTTTAGATGCCAAAAAAATATCACTGAGCTTCCCAACCGGAACAGAATAAATCTTACCCAGGGTAAGGCTACTTATACTCAGGTTAGGAAGAACAATGTTGCAGCTGCGATGGCCAACGTCCCGATGACCCTGGGGCACTCAGACTGCAGGACATAAATGGACACTCCGAATGTCCCTGCTGTTGGTATACTACCTCAAATTGCACTAGCGATGACTAGTGCCGCGGATACCTACATCACGATGACCTGTGTCATGACACATGCCTCAGTCAATGCTGCCCAAGGCTCACCACCGGGTGTGCCTGACAGGATCACGCTCCCACCAGCACCTCCCCTGATCAACGATGGCAGGATCTCTGAAACGCCTTGCATCTGGAATGAGCGAGGACTCCAGCGAGCTAGTAGTGGACAAGTCTTCACAGAGTTTTGGGAACACCAGTAAACCCACTCAGCGCCTTGCTTGGCCGCGCCGTATACCTCACACTGCTTCTTGCAGCAGCAGCGACGAGACTGAGTAGTAAGAAGGCTCCACTCCCCTCGCTAACCTGCACCAAATGTCTCCGTAATTCATTGTGTTCATTCTTGACTGCATACTGAGTCCCCCGCCTCCCTCGGCAGCCATTCCAGCACCATGTCAGCAAGGCCGCGGCCCTCACAAACTCCACTCGNAATTCATTGTGTTCATTCTTGACTGCATACTGAGTCCCCCGCCTCCCTCGGCAACCATTCCAGCACCATTTCAGCAAGGCCGCGGCCCTCACAAACTCCACTCGGCACCGGAGCCGTGTACAACCTGCAGCCTCGATGAGGGCCACATCAACCGCTGTCCTGCTGACACTAGCTGTGCAGCAGCAGGGATAGACGGGATTCAACTGACGAGAGGCCAAAGAGGAAGGTCTGGTAGGGGGTACATATGATGCATGCCGCATCCCTCCACCATTTGCCTGATCGTCCTGCTACACCAGTGCAGATNTCTGGTAGGGGGTACATATGATGCATGCCGCATCCCTCCACCATTTGCCTGATCGTCCTGCTACACCAGTGCAGATTTACTGTGCCCTCTTTTGGGGACAGTGAACCTGAACATGGCGGTCATCCCCTCCACTGCTCCTATGCTGGCGGTATTCATCGGAGTGCATCANTGGGGACAGTGAACCTGAACATGGCGGTCATCCCCTCCACTGCTCCTATGCTGGCGGTATTCATCGGAGTGCATCGCCCGTTAGCTTTCCCCTGGGTACTACCAGAGTCAGGTGACTGTTTCGCTTTCATGCTGTCAAGAGAGATCTTTTGANCCCGTTAGCTTTCCCCTGGGTACTACCAGAGTCAGGTGACTGTTTCGCTTTCATGCTGTCAAGAGAGATCTTTTGAGAGAGTAGTAAATCAGGATGACCAATATTGCCAAGAGACATCCTCAGTAAGATTTTGGCCGGGAAATGAATGCAGCAAGGGTGACACAGTTGTTACAGTGCTCACTAAACCCTTCGTGTGCCCCCCTCCAATCACTCTTTACATCCCCGTGCATGTTTACTGCATGTACAGAGAAAGAGAGAGAGAGAGTGTGTGTGCAAAGCATTCCGTTAATTAAGGGCTCCAATACCACCTAAACAAGCCATGTGTTTGTTACATTAAAAACAGACTTTGTAAATTACGTGTTTAAGCATGGCTTCCCACACCCCACCTGGGGTAAGAATTGACTCGTCTACTATTGCTCACCCATTTTCATGTTAAAATATTCACAAATAAAGGCGAAAATTATTTTTCAATTATTTAAAATAAAATAGTTAAAATGTAAACAAACCTAACATGCACACAACAGACTAGGAGAGACAGCCCCGAGGTATACTTCAAATGTGTTGTGTATAATTTTTCTTACCAATCCAATTTATTTTTATGCTCAATTTGGGCATGCAAATAAAAATATAAAAGTATTATTGTATTGCAGTGTCTTGTTGTTGTATATGTTTCCTCAGTACATGTGCCAGTGTATTTTCTTAATGCAACTGGCACCCTTTCGAGCAGAGGTCCCAAGCGAGCCCGGTATGCTTGTTCAGTGGGTTCTGCACGTGCTGAGAGCGGAAGCACGCCACACGCCCCTGGACACTTTAACATCTTGTACTGGACTAAAGTGTATCAATAGTAAGTTATAAATTAGGAAGATTGGTTAACTTAATTTCTTTTGCTTAGCCAAGGAGCCGTGCCAATCTCAGTCCTGCCTGCCCGAAGTACGTCGGGGATTTGGTTCACCATAATATTTTTAATCGGCCACATTACTTTTTGTTCTGTGTAGGCAGCTAATGAGCCTTACCGTTAGACTAGTGTAAGTGCCTCTCAGGGGGAAATGCATAATGAGTAAAAACCAGTGCAAATGATTCCATGTTTTAGTTCTTCATTGGTTACTTCACTACTACTTAACCTAACTTTGGGTCTTCTACCCACTAGTGCACCGCACCCCCGATTATTGCTTGATTATATTTTGGTGTGTGAGATGGCCACTTAACAGTTTCATATTATAACTAGAANCCGCACCCCCGATTATTGCTTGATTATATTTTGGTGTGTGAGATGGCCACTTAACAGTTTCATATTATAACTAGAAGCGTATGAGGGTGGCTACACCATCATAGGTAGGCATAGGCTGGACTTTAGAACATTATCGACAATGTCGGCTCGTCATATGGTGAAGCCCTGGCGAAGCCACGTGGGTGAACAGCCCATCTCTGGACGAGTCTCTAATGCTCTGTGGTTTTTTCCACCCTTACAAATACCACAACACCGGTACCACAAGACCACAACCTATCAAATATATTCAGGTGGGGCTGAATTCGCCCGACTAACTTAGTGAGTTGATTCATTATGCAAAATCGAGTGGAAAATAAATAGGACACTGTGTACCTAAACTAAGTATTAAGGGCTCAATAAGTCCCAGAAATTTAGGATTTTGAAATATGTTATTGCGAAATATCAGAAACCATGTGAGATGAAAGAATATTTCGTGAAACATTGTTTTATGTTATCAGGATCTCCAACCTAAGAGAAACTGATTTTAATAACACTCCCCATTATTAAAATAATAGGGGTGGCCACCCTCTTATTGCCAATAACTTCGTTATCATTGAAATGATGAACGTTTGATGCTGGTTTATTGAGCAGCAAGACATACGAGACGAAAATAATCCTCTTGTTACAACTGCCTACGACACACCGTTTTCGTTTAAAACACACACAAATATTCAGCTGCAGTATTAAAGTGCCTAGTATGCAGGCAATACTACCAACATGCATGTATGGCCATTACAAAGCCGATGGTGGCTCACAATAACACCACCTACCATAAACAACGCGTACCATACATTAATAAGCATAAACACACACAACTGTTCGTTTGTGGNACACCGTTTTCGTTTAAAACACACACAAATATTCAGCTGCAGTATTAAAGTGCCTAGTATGCAGGCAATACTACCTACATGCATGTATGGCCATTACAAAGCCGATGGTGGCTGACAATAACACCACCTACCATAAACAACGCGTACCATACATTAATAAGCATAAACACACACAACTGTTCGTTTGTGGNACAATAACACCACCTACCATAAACAACGCGTACCATACATTAATAAGCATAAACACACACAACTGTTCGTTTGTGGCGACAGTCGATGTGTGATTCTATGCAGGAAGTAAGATATTGGTATTGCCTGTGCATCTGGAACTGTATCGCTGCTGCTGTGTACTGTGTGGGCTTTCGAACATCGACACATTTGGTACTGCAGCATAGAGCAATGCTGTTACAATGCATTACATTTAAGTATTAAAAGTTAACACATTGCATTTGGCAACAAAGTCTGTGGCATTCCATATGTTTTATTGTAGAAACATGTATCTCAAACACTGTTAGAGGAAAGGANTTTGGCAACAAAGTCTGTGGCATTCCATATGTTTTATTGTAGAAACATGTATCTCAAACACTGTTAGAGGAAAGGATCGATGGTACAGCCCCCATGTCCGACACACAGTTCACATCGCCGCACCAATTGTCGGATACGTTTGAAAACACCCTATTTGTCCTGAATAATCCCAGAAGCTGCAACGATGTGGGCAACAAGGTCCTCTTCGGATTCCACCGCATTACATACACAAGGCTGCGCATGTAACCCCAGAAGAAATAGTATAATGAATTCATATCAGGGGACCGTGGAGGCCAGGGAACAGGACCCACACAGCCTATCCATCGTCCAGGAAATATGTGATTCAGGTGATTGCACGCACTTTGCGAACTATGGGCTGGGGCGCCGTCGTGCTGATACTACAAGGCAGCTCATGTTTGTAACGGGATCTCTTTAAGTAATGTCGAAAGAGGTTCCCGCAGAAATGCAGTGTACACATTTCAGGTGAGATGATGCGGTAACAGGTAGGGGCCAACCAACATGTTATGTATTATGCCCGCCCAGATGCTGACACTCAATCACTGTTGATCACCATCTGCCCACTCGTGGATATTTAGACAATTCCTATACCATCATGTTGAAAGGAAGCCTTTTCAGTGAGGAGAATGTATTTGTCAAAGTCAGGCTGTGTTCTGCATTGTTCCAGAAAATGAAGCACTCGACCAATGGTGAAGCAGGTTCTGTTGAGTACTCTTGCAATAGTACGCGTACTCACACGTGGGTTATTCTCAACATGCCTCAAAACATCATCTTCAAACCCGGCTGTCCTCGCGGTCTGTCTGTGCATTACATTCGATCGTGTCACTTCGAAACTTCTACAGACACATGTGTGGTGTGGATGCTGTCTGTGAGTAAATCGATCCCTGTACATTCCTTACAGTTTTCGTCCATTTCCCTCAGCCATGTCGTAGACGAGTAGCATATATGTAGGTTCCGGCCATGTAAATCGTCCCATTTTGTGGACACAAAATGCACCATGAACAACAGGAATGTAAATGGTACTTTATGGAGTGCTCTGATATTTTATACAATTTGTCTCAGGGTTTAATGGGCTGCATTCGCTATAGCTTCATTAGTGCTGTGATAACTGTCGTGCCAGGCCTGGAATTGAACCAGTCAAACCGTACAGTGCCAGACGTGTAGACCTCTCACCTAGACTGAACACACATATTTTATACTACTTGTTGTATCTAACACCTCGTAAACTAATTGTCTGACAGTGTTGCATTATGGAAATATTACTTTCAATTTTTGACATATCGTTTGTCAAAGGTAACACTTATTCATGTGCTAATAATACAGTATGGCTACATGCATATATTTAGTTTGTGCATTTATCTTGTCAAAAGCATGGTCATTAGACACAGGAACATACAACTAGGCACTTGCTAGGTACTGTAAGAGGATTCGGCCATGGCCTTTATTAAGGAACCATCCCAGCGTTTGCCTGGAGTGACATCGGAAGAAATCATAATAAACCGAATTCTGGGTCGCCTGATCAGGATTCAAACCCACGTCCTCCCGAATGTGGGTCCAGCATGTTACTGTTGCCCCACATCACCAAGTCCCTGATTAATTAATAATGGAAGATGTTTATACAAATCATCAGGACTCATGAATGTTTGATGCTAGTTTATTTAACACTATGACCCAGNAATAATGGAAGATGTTTATACAAATCATCAGGACTCATGAATGTTTGATGCTAGTTTATTTAACACTATGACCCAGGTAACACACAGGTGCTCTAGTCGCAACTGCCTAGGACCACCGCTTTCGTACAAAATGCACATACAGAAAGTTTCGGCTGCAGTGATACATGTCCAGGCACATCAACTATAGTCTTTACAGTACAAAGTGCATTTTTTTCCATAAGATTTTCATAGCACGTGGGGGTGGATTTCATGAACAATGGAAAATGTAGATAGGCAAAATTTATTCTTTGCTTGTCATTGTTCAATTTTTTTTTTTTTTTTTTTTTTTTCATATTGCACATCTTTCATATAGGAAGCAAAATAAGTATGTAAAGATAAAGTGAAAGGTAGTTAAAAATTCTTACATGGCAAGTTTAAGTATTGTGTGTTACCATGGTTTCTGTTGTATGATTTTTAAATTTTGTTTGAAAATGTGTAACCATGTCGGAGCATAGGTTTGTGTTTAATTGCAGAGAATACAAGGTTTTAAATGTTACAATTTTGTGAAAAGAAGTTGAATTAATTGTACAAGTTTGGCATTGCTATGAGTGAAAATGTAAGTTTTATTCAGCAGGTCATGGATTGGTATTTTCAGTTCCATGTGAGTGTAAAATAAGCTCAGAATATGGTATTGGTTCTGTAACATAACACGGCTCTTTTATGAAAATGATGTACAGAGAAGGCTGTTGGTTTTCCTAAGAATTGTTTTGGAACTACAGTTAACCATNAAATGATGTACAGAGAAGGCTGTTGGTTTTCCTAAGAATTGTTTTGGAACTACAGTTAACCATTTTGGAAAAAGTTATTATATTTTTGTTTGTGGGATTAACTGCATCATTTATTGTGCATAAATCATTAGATACTAATCGTTTAGGCTAAGATATGTTCAATGCAACCGCATATCAGTATACTGTGTCTAAATATGCAAGGTTGTGTTATTTTTAATAGAGAATGCTTGTGAATTTTCTAATTTCAGACAACGTTCAAAATAAAGTTTTATACATGAATTCTTAATAATATCTTATTACAATGTTTTATAGTTTCATTACTATATGTAATCGTGGAAGAAAAGGCAATTGGCAAGTCCTTGGTAAGTATTTAGAATACAAAGATAGTGTATAAGCCCAAGAAGTCATTGACTTGCTGTGTTCAGCCTTTGGGTGGTTTTAAGAACTGTTTATGTACGATATTAACACAACTAAAATAAATAATGTGAAATTATCAAGAACATATTTAACTGTATCACGTCATTATACTCAACGATTAATTAGATTCCTTTGACAAGATTATGTATGATTAAAAGGAAAGTTTTAAGGTTAGAGTAGATTTTCGAACTGAGAAATATATTTTCAAAAATGTAAAAAGTTGTGTTATTGTAACTATTGGGATTTATTGAAGCAGAGTAACGAACAGGAAGTGCTATATGCATGTTAATAAGTTTTGTTTTACATTTGAAAATTGTGTTAATGTAACGAAAAATATAATTACTGTTATTTTGTATTCAGAGTTGACAGATGAAAGTTGAATAATGAAAAAGGTTAATCAAGGTTGCAGTACATGTTATGTAAAGGTTGAGGTGGTGTATAGTATTGAGTCTTAAATATATATAAAAATAAGGGTAAGATGTTGCTCCAGTTTATGGTGTACTGGGATCAGTGGCACAAGGAGTAATTTTTTTGGATTGGGANCAGTATTGAGTCTTAAATATATATATATAAGGGTAAGATGTTGCTCCAGTTTATGGTGTACTGGGATCAGTGGCACAAGGAGTAATTTTTTTGGATTGGGACAAGTCTGGGGTCCTTTTTTATTACCAGCACTGGCCTAATGAAAGGCAGTCGCAGTGGCGTTTATAGTTTTGGGGCAAACCTGAGTCCCCTTCTGTAGGTGTGTGCGGATCCCAGCGAGGAACCATAGTCGAGCAGACTACAAGGAACCATCTATGGCATAGGTTATGAATACACCCTCAACCACGAATTAGGACATCATGTGACTAATAGACAAAAGTGAAATGTATGATTTTCTTGTAGCATCCCAGCATCTTGTCGCCTTTCTTTACTTCTTTAACAGTGGAGTGAATATTTTTTTTTGTTAAGCATTATTACAACATGGTAAATGTAGATTGTTGTCGAGCAGCAGAGGCACAGTGGTTTGAAGAGTAGCCATATACAAGATAGATTTCGCTTTGGGTAATATTTCTTCAAAATCTATCCCAAACCGAGGGGGGTAATGTAATGATGCAGTGTTATTAATCTTCGGGATACGCGTTCATTTTCTTTTGCTGTGCCAGGCGTCGTATATATTTTATCGGGATGTGAAATTAAAACCGTTTATTGTAGAATAATGCTTATCGCGCATAAATTGCCTTTTCTGAAATCGTAGTCTTTTTTTAGCATCAGAATTAGAAGATAGAAGCTTTTCCAAACTGCATCGACAGTTTGTGTTCTAGAAGTTTGATAATATTTTACTGACGATTCAGTTTGAATGGCTACGCAGTTCGGCGAGCATGGGAAAGGGAGGCCGGCCCACAGCAGAACCTTATCTGCTGAGAGATGGTTAATAGGCACGCGACAAATACCGAGTGTGTCTGTCGCCATACAGCAGTTGACATCCAGTGATCGAGCAGATGGNGGTTAATAGGCACGCGACAAATACCGAGTGTGTCTGTCGCCATACAGCAGTTGACATCCAGTGATCGAGCAGATGGCAACCAGCGACTCGCCAAGGCCGCATCAGGCGTGGCGAATAGACCCCACACCGGCAACTTTATTCTGCTCATTTAATTCTCAGCTGGTGTGGGAGGTCGCTGCCTCTGTTTTTATTCGGGCAATGAAAATTATCAAAACGTAAATAATCAATTAACCACTGTGGCGCTGTTCTATACTTGTCTGTTTATCTGTGAACCGGTTTGTACTCGGAAAACCTGAAGATCTTATGTGAACTTTTTAAATTGATTGGTAAATAAAAGTTTAGAACAAATAAACCGGAACTTGACTTCTTTATGTAATATTTTATTGGCACCTTTTTTTAAAGAGTTTCATGTTGCTACCACTGAGCTAACCGAGTTGTAACTTTCAGCGGTCAATACCTTGATGTGCGTCGTTACAAATATGACGTCCCGAACGTAGGGCAACATTACACCAGTCTCACAGTAAGAAACTGTGCTGTTCTATACCATTCATATAAAAGATTTGAAGAGACTACCAAAAGGAGCAGTTAAATGTATTTGAGTTTGAAACACGTTTTTATGCTCATAACAAGCCCTGATGAACAGTTCCTTATGTTTCATTTCTGAGCACCTACGAACATAAACAAATATTTTACAATTAAATGCATTAAATATTTGTTTTTCCTTTGTTTAAAATGTTTCAAACATTCAACAGTAATTATTAAAGCGAATTTACCAAGCAAGTTATGAATAAAGGCCAATTTAAAAAAATNTGTTTCAAACATTCAACAGTAATTATTAAAGCGAATTTACCAAGCAAGTTATGAATAAAGGCCAATTTAAAAAAATTTTAAATTTGATTTGAATAATTTTATAACAGCGAAAATTAATTTTCTATTATAAAGTGCTTTTACGAAACCCTCTATTCTTTTATTTATTGATGGCATTTGTACAGTCCTACATCACCACCACTTGGGAAATAAATAATGTTATTTATTATAAATTTTTCATTTGCCACGATTTACTTGATGTATTTTTGTTGCTTGAGGTTTACCATTTTTTATAAAGAATGTCAACCTGAATTGTGTTTTGTTCCTATACCAACACCTGGAGTGTTCTCTGTATGACTCGTCCATTCCGTCACTTTGAATATAATATTTATTACTAAACACACACACATTATATGGTGGATTTGAATTAATTTGCTCACACGACACCCTACTGCCAGTAAAGAGCCAGGGTCATCGCTTAGTCCCATAGTGACCCCTATCACATGGACAGTCTCACTTGCTTGAATAGAAGTGCTATAGCTCAATATTGGTTCACGTTCGTTATTATCTGAAAACTGTTCAGGCACTTTCTGAAGTAATTTTGAAAAATACATTTTGAATATCATTAGCAAGTGATATATTATATATATATACACACATATATAAACCTAGTTTTTAGGCCAATTATTGCCCTTCCGTTTGGGTGTATGTTAAAAAAACTGTATGGCATACCCAGCTGAAAGTGAAAAATGTGGGTGGAAAAAGTTTATTTTACCAGCAAAAAAATACAGAACGTAAATTATTGTGTTTTAATACATTGTGTATACTAAAATAGCTAAATATTTGTTATGGATGTTTTTGTGCTGAAGGTATGTTGTATGCAAATGTTGATCAATTGTGAACATTTGGCAATAGGTAATTTACTGTACTGAATTGCATATTTGAATAAAAGATGTAACAATTTAATTTTTGTGTTAATTTTCTTAACCCAGTGTTCACTATTCTTCTACAGCCATAATAAAAATGGTGACATACAAAGTTTGTTGGCATTTCTTTTACTTTATGAATTAAAATTTTTATTTGTTAATATGTGCTTTTGTTTTGCTTGAAAAGCCCGTCACTGAAACAGCTGATACATAGTTCCATTTTATTTCCTTAGATAGCAGCACTTTCACTATTCCTACAATGATGCCAACTCTGTGGTTTGTGGCAAGTAAAACTTTTCTTGGAAAATTGGTATTCATGAAGGGCCGAAAGAAATAAGCGGCCATAGAAAAACATTGCTGCTACCACTCTTGTTAACATTATTTACACTTGATGAAGGAGCCTATTCTATAAAGATAAACAAGGTAATTAGTTTTGTTAAACTTAATAGTTTTTAGTCAAAGAGACACACCCAACACACATTTTTACATTGTTAAAAACTGGCCATAGCACAGAGGATACAAAACAAGGAGGTAACTAGATATAATCGATTTTACAATGTTTAGTTATCAAAACTTATCCAAATGTCAAAATTATATATCTTTCAATATTTCAACACACCCCCGTAATTTTTGCATTTAACATAATTACATTTCTCATTACTTCAATATTAGAAAACTATTATAAACAACATTTGTAAATGAAGATAAGTCCTTAGACTGTCAGCAAAAATCACTGTTTTAAAGCACTGATTACATCTAAATCAGTTTTACAAGTTTTAGTCAATCAATTTCTTTTGAAAAAGTACAAATTTTGTAGGTCCAAGTGGTTTAGTTAACACATCTGCGATTTGTATTTCAGTGGGACAGTGAGATAACTTCATCAAACCGTCTACATATTTTTCATGTAAAAAATGATATTTGACATCTATATGTTTTCTTTTGCGATTCATTACACCAGTTTCGATTAGTTTGATGGCACTTAAGTTGTCAATCAGCATCTCAACTTCGATGGGCTTCTGGGTGAGTTCTTCAATTAACGCTTTGATGTAGATCACCTCTTTGCAGCTTTCTGCAGCTGCGATGAATTCAGCTTCCGTACTGCTGTCTGCTGTCGTGGGTTGCTTTCTTGATCTCCAGCTGATGGGTCCGCCGCAGTAATACATCACGAAACCAGATGTACTTTTAGTAGTTGCAGGGTCGCCAGCATGATCAGCGTCGCAATACAACTTCAGGTCTTCAGAACCGTCAGATTTATAAGATATTCCCTTGTCTAGACTGCCTTTGAGATACCGCATGATGCGTTTTAGGTTGATCACATCATGTTCGTCCGGACTTTCCATTTGTCGACTGCAATATCCCACGGCGAAACTTATATCGGGTCTGGTCTTAGTAGAGAGGTACAACAAGCTTCCCACTGCTTCGCGAAACGGGAAATTTGGTCGTTTGTTTGGCTTTTTTAAATCAGCAGGTTTGTATGCAGTCAAGGGTGTTTGTGCCGGTTTAGCTTCTGACATGTTGAACTTTTTTAGAACACTTCTTATGAACGATTTCTGGGTGACTTTGACGGCTTCATTTGATTTTTCCAACTCCATACCAAGATAGGAAGTGGGGTTGTTCAAGGTGGTTATTTCAAATTCTTTTTCAAGATTTTTTAACAGTTTGTTCATTTTCTTTTCATCCTTTCCAAGTAAAAGCCCGTCATCAACGTGAATCGCCAGGATCAGTGATCTATCCTGGTTCACAAAAATGCAGTGGTCTGTTCTTAATGGGTCAAGACCTTGTTGCTTAAGAAAAGTCACCAGTCGTTTTTGCCAACTAGCTGGGGCTTGGCGTAAGCCGTATAAAGCTTTGTTGAGTTTGCAAATTTTGCCGCTATGTTTGCCATAGCCTTCTGGCAAAGACATATAAATGTCTTCCTCAATCAAACCGTGAAGAAAGGCACTCTTCACATCAAAAGTCTTCATTTTCAAGTTGTGTTTGGCTGCATTGGCCAACAGAACACGGAGGGCATCACTGCCAACTACAGCACTGTAGGTTTCGTTGAAATCGATGCCAAATCGCTGCTGACATCCCCGTACAACCAGTCTTGCTTTATACCTGCCATCATCTTTCACTCGAAATACCCACCGACTGCTTAGTACACCTTTTTTAAAAACCCCTGTTTTGTCAATAATGCTCCAAGTTTTATTTTTCTTAAGAGAGTCTTTTTCTTCTCGAATCGCAGCAAGCCATTTGTTTTTGTCAGAGCCATTTACAGCGTCAGTGTATGACAGTAGAGCTGACTCATCCATAGTGTCATCGGTATCATAATCCAGAATGTAGTCTTTTAATTTTGTTGGGGCTTGAGCTTTCCGTAGAGATCTTCTTATTCCAGAAGATTGTTGTACTGGATCATTGTTTGAGTCATCGTGTTCTTGAGCATCTTCGGAGTCTTGGATGTAATTGGATTGTGACTCATCATCAGCGCCTGAGTCATTGTCTTCTTCTTCCGAATAGATTTCACTGCTAGAATCGTGTTCGGAGCTGATTTCACTTTCACTATCTTCTTTTTGGTTGTTGTTGTTTAAGAAGACAAACTGGAAATTTCTTTTGGGTATATTATGATTTTCTCCGGTGAATTTTACATCTCTTGATGTGATGATTTTACGATTTTTTTCGTCGTATAGTCGGTAGCCCATGGTGGTGTAACCGACAAAAATGTACTCATCACTTCTTTGGTCAAGTTTCTTCAAGTGACCCTTTTTGTGGACAAAAGCACGAGATCCGAAAATCTGTAGATTTTTTAAGTTTGGTTGCACACCATTCCACATTTCGTGTGGAGTCTTGTTAGATAGTGCTACAGTCGGGCTGCGGTTCAAGAGATACGTACTTACGTAGAGAGCTTCGCCCCAAAATTCATTACGGAGACCTGAGTCAAAAATTAGCGCGCGCACTTTTTCCATCAGGCTTCTCATTAGGCGTTCACTTTTTCCATTCAGTTCTGGAACGTACGGTGGGGAATAGTCAAATTTTATTCCTTTTTTCTTTGCCCATTCCTTTAAATCACTTGACGAATTTTCTCCCGCGTTGTCACAGCGCAGCATGTGGACTTTTGAGTTCCATTTTGTTTCAAACTCAGCTACGATGCTTTTTAGTTCTTGATCAAGTTCTGACTTGTGTTCCAGTAGAGCAACAACAGAATAATGAGTGTAATCATCAAGAACAGCAAGGAAATATGACTTGTTGTCCCATGTTTCTTCTATTGGCCCACATAGATCAAAATGAAGAATTTCAAGTGGTCTCTTAGCGGTTTTACGAGCATTTTTGAATGGAAGACGGGTTTGCTTTGAGTTTGAGCAAACTTCACATACTCTCTTCTTATCCGGCATTTTCAGTGTTTCCATTCCCTCACTAATTTCCTTCAATTTTGTAATGTTCGCGAAACCCAGATGTGCAAGCTTACGGTGCCACTCTACAGTGCGCTCCTCATTGTGTTTTGCAAGAAACGCAGAATTTTCTTTGTCGTGGATGAGTTTTATTTCAAAAAGGTTGGTCTTGTTTTTGTATCCGTGCACCTCGAAATTATCCTTTAGTATCACTACTTTGTTCTTTTTAAAATTGACTAGTCCACCTGATTCAATAATTCTATTCACTGAAAGAAGGTTGGTAGAAAGTTCGGGAACATAGAGAACATCTCTCAAAATACAGTTTTCAAAGCTGATGTCACCCTTTTTGATGGCGACCATCTTGATTCCATCCTTGGCAGTACTTATCTCACAATTTATTTTTACGGCATTGGTCAGGTAGTCATCATTATTGCACATGTGACTGGAGCTTCCGGAGTCAACTGTCCATGTATGACTGGTTTTGGTGGTATCATCTTCATGAACCAAAAAAGCCACCTTTTTACCAGTTTTTTGTTGTTTCTTCTTGTCAGTACCATGTGTGAGCTTGAACCCGTAGTTGTTACTTTCTTTGTTATTTGGACGGAAATAGCAGTCGTTGGAGGCATGGTTATTTTTTTTGCAATATTTACAACGTTCCCCCTCGTCTTGAGGACAATTTCTAGCGTAGTGACCTGTCATTTTACAGTTGTAGCAGACTACGTCACGTTTTTGATCACGGGCGGCCTTGAACGCCACAACATCATTGGTTGGTTTTACTGTGCCAATTTTTCCTTCTGCTTTCAACAACCTTGCTATCAAGTTGGCCGAGGTTCTCTCGGCTTTGGGGGCGGAGTCCCACGAAATGACAAAGTTGCTGAATGTCTGTGGCAAAGCAGAAATAATTCTCTGTGTTAGTTCCTCATCCTTGATTTGATGACCGAGGTCACCCAGCTGAGTAACAATGCTTTCCAACTCAGCAATACCCCTCGCCACATCTTTGATCTGGAAACCAAAATACTGTGCTAGTAGGCTATCCTTTAACATACCATTATCTCCCTCATAGATGCTTACCAGTTTGTTGTACATTTCTGCAGCATATTTACAAGACATAATCAGTTGTTTGTTCTTTTTACTGATCGACATTATTATGGCCTTTTGAGCTTTGGCATCCTTCTTTTTATCACTATTCTCTTTGGGCTGAGCTGTATACGAAATTGCATCAAGGGCTTCAGCTGCATTCAACAAAATTTTCAGCTCAAATCGCCAAGAAGCAAAATTTTCGGGTCCCTCCAATATCTCTATGTTACTGAATTCGTCGTTATTACGGCTGCCCATCTTACCTGGTTTTACTTGTAAGCAGACAAATCGGCGTAATCCTTGGAAACTGTGACACACGTTTTTTACTTTATCATTCGGTACTCAATTTCACTTAATTAACGTCTTTTACCTTTATAAACACTTGTTTATATTATTAGAGCACTTGCCTGGGCCCATAACCTGATGAAGGAGCCTATTTTATAAAGATAAACAAGGTAATTAGTTTTGTTAAACTTAATAGTTTTTAGTCAAAGAGACACACCCAACACACATTTTTACATTGTTAAAAACTGGCCATAGCACAGAGGATACAAAACAAGGAGGTAACTAGATATAATCGATTTTACAATGTTTAGTTATCAAAACTTATCCAAATGTCAAAATTATATATCTTTCAATATTTCAACAACACTTATGTTTTATAGGCTATTCAATGTAAAGTGAGCACTTTAGAAAGCTATCTTGTGGAATAATAGTCAATAAATAAAGTGAAACCCTGTTAATAAGTTCCCACTTAAGAAGTTTTCCTGCTTAATAAGCATTATTTTTTCAGTCCCTTAAAGAATGCCTTAACAGAGTTTTACTGTATATTTAATTTTAGCCTTGGATGTTAACTTCTGAGCGTGGTGGAATATACATATTGTGTTTATTACATACATGGCAATATTTATTAAAAAAGGTTGTTAAGGGTTAAAAACCGGCTAAAAAAAAAAAAACTAGAGCTTCAAAAGTGCTCAATTTACCGTGTACAGCCTATACAGTACGTGATACCATAGACTAAAGATGAGGTAGACAGATCTCACTGGCTGCGCACAAGTCATCTCTGTGTCCCAACATTAAACTGCTTTTCTTCCAATACGGCAAGCAAAAATGACATGGATTGGAGTTAAGATTAGAACATGGTTTAATAAACAATATGTTTTTATACTTCCTCTAAACAATTTGTATATCGGTTTGATTAAATTAAAATTGGTAAAAATATTTTATTAATGTAATAGTGGTTGCCACTTAAAAATTATATAAACAAACACGTTCATCATTGTTGACCATGTGACTAACAGTTGTGTTCCTTTAGGGCAGGTCAATGTTGGGTATATGCACAGAAGATAAATAATTGGTCTACCTCATCTAGTCTATACTAGATACAAGTGGGTATCAGATACAAAGTAACAGGTTGATACTCTGTGACCCACCTCTATNCTAGATACAAGTGGGTATCAGATACAAAGTAACAGGTTGATACTCTGTGACCCACCTCTATTCCAAAAAACTGTTTAAAAACTGTTCACGATAAAGTGAGCACTTTTAAAATCAACATTACAAAAAAGTCGCTACCCCGGCCTGCATATATTTTAACAAACGCACTGAGTGACATGCGGCCAGCAAAGTTGGTAAAGATGGATAGAAAGTAGTTTAGTATCTTTATGTCAAATAAAAAGTGTTGCATAACCATTTGTGATAACTTAAATTATTTCTTCATCTTTCTGTTTTTTCGATGCTTCAAAGTGTAAAAATGACCAGATTTGTGAAATATTTATTTTTATAATAATTTCAGAGTTTTACTTAACGTACGCATGAATAAAGTGATAAAATCCATGACAGTGTTAATTTTTCATAAGACGGAGGAATACACAACATACATACAAGGAGATCTTAAGAAGGGCTTTCAAAAGTTCTCATTTTACCCTGAACAGCCTATACTTTAAACAGCCTTGCAAGTGCTATATGAAGTCTCTAGTTNTTTCAAAAGTTCTCATTTTACCCTGAACAGCCTATACTTTAAACAGCCTTGCAAGTGCTATATGAAGTCTCTAGTTCTGAATTTTCCCTATCTTTTTGTTATTCTTGCATTTGTGGAATGGGAATTTTACAGGTAAACACATCTTTAAACTGCTTTATATTGTTGATCNTTTTTGTTATTCTTGCATTTGTGGAATGGGAATTTTACAGGTAAACACATCTTTAAACTGCTTTATATTGTTGATCTATTTGGCGACGAAAGAAAATATTAACGGGTGAAAATGCATACAAGGTGGGACATGCGAGTTCAGAGGCGCACAATCCCGTAAGTAATAGTGTTTATTGTACTTATATTATATATACACACTGAAGAGCAAAAAAAAACTGGCACACCTGCCTAATATCGTGTAGAGCCCCCAGGAGCCAGTAGAAGTGCCGCAAGACGACGTGGCATGGACTCGACTAATGTCTGAAGGTATGCAGGATAGGGCTGAGCCGATACCGGTACAGATATATCAAAACCGGCCGATATCATAATTATCGGAATTGTGCGCAATTCATATTNGGCTGAGCCGATACCGGTACAGATATATCAAAACCGGCCGATATCATAATTATCGGAATTGTGCGCAATTCATATTTAAATCGCCGATATTATAACCGATATTTTGCCCTAAGAATATAAGATGATGCTGTTTTCAATCTGCCATAATTGGAGTGGCTTAGCGTACTATTTGGTTTTATTAAAATAATGACTACNAAGATGATGCTGTTTTCAATCTGCCATAATTGGAGTGGCTTAGCGTACTATTTGGTTTTATTAAAATAATGACTACTTCTAAATTGGTTTTTACTAAAGTACCTAACAGGCTATTTTATTTCTAAAGCAAAATTAGGCACTNTTTTACTAAAGTACCTAACAGGCTATTTTATTTCTAAAGCAAAATTAGGCACTTTTGCATGATTGTTTACAAAACATGTGTAGAACAAAACAATAGTAGCCACCATCTGCGTTTAACGAATTTTACCTCTGTAGGCAAGCCGGTAACATGAACGAAACTTTACATTTAATCAATCTAACACATATATAATATTAACAATAATTAATATTTACGATTACCTCCAAAATATTTTGTCTTAATAATTTCATGACCAACCGTGAACACGACGACGCTTAAAAAAAAAACGTATGTAATGTCGGTTACATGCTGCACATTACTGCCGCCTAGCGGCACCATTCCGACAGTCTNTATATAATATTAACAATAATTAATATTTACGATTACCTCCAAAATATTTTGTCTTAATAATTTCATGACCAACCGTGAACACGACGACGCTTAAAAAAAAAACGTATGTAATGTCGGTTACATGCTGCACATTTCTGCCGCCTAGCGGCACCATTCCGACAGTCTTTTTTTTTCTCCAGTTGGTTTGTTTGCTGTTGCTGTAGTAGTATGACGGTGTTAGGTTAGGTAACGAACGGCGTGAAATTATTTACATGTGCCAGCAAAAAACAAATAATATGGCTGGAAGAAAAAGTGACGTGTGGAATTTTTTTACCGTAAGCAACACGCAAAACTACAAGGCTGTTTGCAATATTTGCAAATGTTTGGTTTCTAGAGGCGGTACAGCATCAAGGTCGTATAGTACCACAAACTTGAAATGACACCTTGAATATACATACCCTTTGAAGTGGAAGAGCTTCAAATTACAACAGTGTCCCCCTAGGCCTGTTGTACAACTCTCAACACAACTTTTTGGGAGAGAAAGTTCGCCTAGCAATGCCATAATTGCGAGTACTTCACAAATTTCAGACAACGATTGTGTGGCTACATGTTCATCTAGCCCTGATGTAAACAGTTCTAAACCGAAATTTCAGGACGTGTATGAATTAATGAAAAAAAGTAAACCATATCCTTTATTGCATGCCCACACTGTGAAAATAAATAGTCTCATTGGAAAAATGATTTGCACCGACCTGTTACCATTTAGCATTGTGGAAAACAAAGGTAGGTTGAATACTACAAATACATTATATGCGNGATTTGCACCGACCTGTTACCATTTAGCATTGTGGAAAACAAAGGTAGGTTGAATACTACAAATACATTATATGCGTAATTCATATGTGCATCACATCTTACACATTTTTTTTCCATCAGTTTTATTGTGCTTTATACCACTCACAATATTTTTATTAGAATAGTAGGCGAATTCAGCACTTGTGGTTGTGACTAAGGCCGTGTTCGAATTGACCATTTGGTATTTTAGTGTTTAGTAGCGTTCAATTAGGATGCCGTCGATAGTCACTTGTTCAGAAATGGTTGCGATTTGATAATTTAGTATTTTAAAGTTTCGTTACAAATATAAATTTAAAAAAAAATCAAAATTTTTACGCATGTAAATTTTGCTGAGTTAAATGTAAACATTTTCTTTGTGGTAGAATTTGTGTAGGCATATCCTTCCTCATCAGAAATGATGATCCAACCAGTAACTAATAACTAGAGTTAATGAAAGCAAATGTATCAATATAAATAAATAAAAATTACAATTNCAGTAACTAATAACTAGAGTTAATGAAAGCAAATGTATCAATATAAATAAATAAAAATTACAATTTTGAAATTATGTATTGCATTAGCCTACAAGTAGGGCATGGACCTGTTAATGGGACTTTTACACTCCATAAGAATACAGAATATTAGATGATTACAAAAGCACGCCGGATTGTAAGGCATTTTAAGCATTCCATATCAGCTAGTAAGTTGCTGAAGAAATTCCAGGCATCAAATAATATCCCACAGCACAAGCTGATTCAGGACGAGTCTACTAGGTGGGGTAGTTCATATTTGATGCTATGTAGGTTTCTAGAGCAAAGGGGAGCCATTTTTTTCCTTTCCCCCAATTTAAATCTCAAGGAGGAAATTTCAAATGTTGAATGGATACTAATGGATTAGATTGTGCAGGTCTTGAAATTATTCCAAATATCCACACTTGCCATAAGCAATGAATACACTGGTATTTCAGAAGTTATACCAATGGTTAATGGCTTAATACACAGACTTGAAGCTGAAGGGGATGGGTTGATCACAATGAGAGCTGACTTGGTCCACTCTCTTAAAACTCGGTATATCAAAGTGGAATCAAACCAGTTTTATGCACTTAGCACACTGCTAGACCCTAGATTCAAGGACACAGTGTTTTCCTCTTCAGAGGCTGCTGACACAGCCAAACAGCTTCTCTTAGCTGAAATGTGTAAAGTTGGTCATGTTATTAAATGTGAAACCAAAATGGAAATAGCTACAGACAGTAATAGGGA
>NQII01009989.1:35625-55398 GCA_002778355.1 Clitarchus hookeri
AGCCTCCACCAGCTTGAACAGTCCCCTGTTGACATGTAAGGTCCATGGATCCATGAGGATGTCCCCATACCGGTACACGTCCATCTGCCCGTTACAATTGGTAACGAGATTTGTCAGACCAGGCAACGTGTTTCCAGTCATCAACAGTCCAATGGCGGTGTTGGCGGGCCCAGGCGAGGCATAAAGCTTTGTGCCGTGCAGTCAACAACGGTACACAAGTAAGCCTTTGGCTCCGAAAGCGCATATCAATGATGGTCCATTGAATAGTTTGCACGCTAGCACTTGTTGATGCCCCGGCATTTAAATATGCGCCAATTTGAGAAAGGGTTGCACATCTATCTCGTTTAATGATTCTCGTCAGTCGTCGTTTGTCCCGTTCGTTCACAATCATTTTCCGGCCGCAGCGATGTCAAAGATTTGATTTTTACCGGATTACACACATTCATGGCACACTCGTGAAATGGTCGTATGCGAAAATCCAAATTTTATCTCTACCTCGGATATGCTATGTCCCATCTCTAGTGCGCCGACTATAACACCACGTTAAAACTCACTTAAATACTGATAACCGGCCATTGTAGCAGCAGTAACCAATCTAGCTGCCGACCGCATTGCGTTATTCTGATTGGTTCTATACCTCTGTTATTTGCATATGCACGCCTATACCAGTTTTTTTGGCTCTGCAGTATATATATACAGTGAAACTTCCATATAACGGACACCCTTGGGGAATTAAATATTGTCCGCTATATAGAAGTGTCCGCTTTTGGGAGAAAAATGAAAATAATGTTTTAAATTGTACATACATACAAACATACAAGATGTGCCATATGTAAATAATAAATTATGTACATATTTACGTGAAAAAGGCAATTTATTTCACAACACGGAGCACAGAAAACAACTACTGTATGTACAGTAGTAGGTATGTACGTATTACATACGTACATTATCTTAAAAATGTATAAAAACAATTAAAAATATTTATGAAGCAATAAAATTTATGACAGAAATTAACACTTAAAAAAAGTCTGTTATTTTTGATTGATTTATTCTTTTAGTAAGAATTTTATTTTCAACATTTGACTGAATCCTCAATGCTAAGTCAAGTCCCTCAGCGTCACTGTTTGAAATAAAAAAATTTCTGACCCGCTTAATTTGTATCAAGACTTTTTCAGCCTTCATCGGTGGGTCATCATCCTCCACTACTGACTCTCGTAAAATTTCTTCGTCATTTAGGCTTTCCTCTGAAATGTAAACAAATGAAAAATTAATTTTTTTTTTAAGACAAAAACATTATTACGTACATATGTGTACGTATAACTGTATGATTACGTACCTTCACGAATAAGATCTGCAACTTTCAGAGAATTATTTTCTGTGACCAGACTTCCATCGATGTCGGCGTACGTTGTTTCGCTCGTCGGGCCGTATGATGTTAGCAGGTCTTGAAGTTCTCCATCTTCATCAACATCTTGTAGATTTGCGGCTTCATCGCTGGAATTTACGAATCCCGACTTTATGAAGCAATGTAACACAGTTTCTTTGCTTATTTTTTTCACGGAGGACGTTATCCAGTAAATTGCATCCAGGATGTTAATTTTCTTTGCAAGATCACTTGACGATGTCGCATTGTCCATGTTGGCCAACAGGTGCTTCAAAACACACTTTCTATAGTGAGTTTTGAAGTTCTTTATAATCCCTTGGTCCAAAGGTTGGCATGTAGCAGTTGTATTCGGTGGGAGGAATACAATTTCCACATTGCTGAAATTTGTATTGGGATGGGAGGCTGCGTTATCCATAAATAAAACTATTTTTTGATTTTGTAGAATCATTTTGTTGTTCAATTTTGTCAACCAAATGTTCATAACATCTCTGGTCATCCACGCCTTAGAATTAGAATGCCAATCCACATGCAACAAATTGATATCGATACCTTTGAAACACTGAGGATTTTTTGACTTTCCTATGACCAGAGGGTTTTCAAATTCACCAAGCATATTTGTGCATAAGAGCAAAGTTAAACGCTCCTTTGAAACTTTTCCTCCTTGACAACGCTCATTTTTCAACTGCATGGTTTTATCCGGAAGTGCTCTAAAAAATAAGGTGGTCTCATCGCAGTTATAAATGTTTTTGGGTTCAAAACCAACGCAATATTGTTGAAGCTTCTCTGTCCAATTTTGTACTACTTCTGGGTCTACTGAGGCCGCTTCTCCACTAATGGTTTTATAAGATATCTTATGCCGAGATTTGAATTTGTCAAGCCATCCTACAGAGGCTTTAAAATCCATTTGACCAAAATTTTTTGCAACTTCTAAGGCCTTTCTCGAATGATCGGACCGGTAAGTGGAATGTTTGCAGCCCGAGCACGGCAAAACCATTTGAAAACTGCATCGTCAATGCTCAAACCGGCCGTTTTTGGAAATGATCTACGGGATTCGTCATTTCCGTGTTTGCTGAATCTATCTAAAATTTCCTTTTTATTTTTTATAATCTCACTCACCTGAGTCTTTCCTATTTTGAATTTTGCAGCGCAGTATCGCACACTTAGTTTTTCACGTTCACTGGCTTTAATTATTTCCACTTTTTGCTTTAAGTGTTAAACGCACACGGGAAAGCATATTAGAGCTGTGTTTATCGCTCGAAAATCGGAAACAAACTTAAGAGGTAAACATGTTTGTACAGTGTGGCGCGATTGAAATCTAGGAATTTGAGACAAAGGATGTTGGTGGCAGGCAAACCAAACAGAGGGGAGAAGGCTTTTCTCAGAAAACGTTCCTTTCCGTAAGGCTGCTGAAGGCTTTTCTCAGAAAACATTCCTTTCCGGGAGGCCTCTGAAGGCTTTTCTCAGAAAACATTCCTTTCTGGGAAGCTGATGTCCGCTTTTGGGAGATTTTTGGGGTCAGAATATACACGAAAGAGCTGTCCGCGTCCGTTATAGGGAGTGTCCGCTTTATAGAAGAATTTAATATGAAGAAACGAATGGGACTATGCCGGGGAATCAGAATTTGTCCGCTCAAGAGAGTTGTCCGCTTTTGAGAAGTGTCCGTTAAGGGAAGTTTCACTGTATGTGTGTCTATATATATATATATATAGACACACACCATTGATGCATACGTGAAACACAAATATGGAACAATTATGCCGTGTATGGGGATATATTGCAGTGTAAGTTCATAAATGCACAATTGCAATGTTTGATTTTTGCAAGCATTGTTGCAATTACTAACCTGCCATTCATTTAAGGACTGGCCTATAAGTTGCGGACTCAGAGGGGCATACACTTTTATAAAACTGCATATACGTATTTTTCTAATTGCCAACGTAATCAGTTCTCATATTTTTAATAGCTCATATAGCGTGGACAAGCAGTTTCTGGGATGACTCGTTAATAAAGGCAATGACCTCTTCCTTCCTTGAATTCCCTTCATTGTGCTCTTGGTGTATCATGTTCTAGTGAACCGGCTGTTGACAAGATATAAATAAATCGCAGAGTCAGCCTGAAATTCTAATTTTGAGGGCAACTTATTGGACATTAGCTTATAGTTGTAATATTAATGATGAGTCACAGGCTCATATTTAGAATGAAGTGTGCTTTGTGGAACAGCGGGTGCTCTACACTACGCCCTCACATCCGTCACCTTAAGAAGGGAGGAGTTGAGAGAGGTTTAGGTGGTTTGTAACAACCAAGGGGTCGAGAGCCAATGAGGGTGGAATATGGCAGATATGGAGCAGCGCTGAAATGCAAGGGCGGGGAAAACAGGAAACTCTCGAGAAAACATGCCAGCCAGCATCATTCAGCACAGTTCTTATATATGACAATCTGTGAGTAACCTCACAACGAAACAAAGATGGATCACATAAGTGGAAGGCAAGCATCCTTCCACTATGCCCACCGCAGCCCCCCTCCTCTTTCCCCTTAGTAAGTGTGGTGGGGCACCTAGTTTATTCAATTATATTTGGGTAATGTCACTAACAAAGTTATATTTAAAAAAATGATTGTAATAATCAATACAATTTTCTACCAGCTTATCATAAATCTGGTTTCTGAATGGGAGGGATGGTATCTTGCACTTCGGCATTATATTTTTATATAATTATACTTTCTTGTTTCCTTCTTACGTACAGTACATACTGGAAGTTGTCAAATATAATAAAGAGGTTGCAATGTACCTACATACATGTATACATACATCATTAAGAGATGGGATATACAGACAAAAATTCAGAAAAGACAATTAAATTAAAGAAAATTGTTGAGAAGTTATGTATTCTTGAATTAGTTAAGTAATATTAGGGAACAATTCCTCCTTGCCTGGAAAAGTTACCCTGAAGGGGAGACTTCGCATGTGCATAGAGCTCTGGTGCCCAGTAATAACATACCATAAATCAACATCTGTATATGTTGTGCCATGGCCGCTATCTTGGAAATGGCAGCTATTTCTTTATTCTTCAGCTTTGAGATATAAAAATTTTCATGAACAAAAATTGAGGAAAACATAAAAATAAATACTTTTGTAAATTACAATTTTTTCATATATCCAACAGTTATCAAACTATGAGGCTCGGAAATATAGCAATGTTTACATAATAATTACTTAAGCATCAAGTTGTGGAGACAGCATAATTCTTAAAATAAGCGCTGTAACTATAAAATTATACGACTTATTTACCATGACATATAAGAACACAACTGTTAGATATATAGCCCACACAAGTTGAAATTATCATATAAAATGCACAACAGCATTCTTATGTTTTTTTTGCAATGAAAATATATACATACGTTTAAGAAACGTTCACTAAAAATGTTTATTTGATTGATTGGCCATACAACTAATCATTGTCGTCATCAAACTCTGTGGCAAAACCTAGCGAGTTCTCACATGATCGTCCTTCACACTGACTGCACATTGCCGAGCACAAAAGACCTGCTCTTTTACACTCACAGGAGACACTAGAAGTCTTACATATACACAAAATCAAATGCAAGAGTTATTTNATACACAATATCAAATGCAAGAGTTATTTTTGGCATTGGAGGAAGAGTTGTTGGCACATGTAGTGTCTTTCCTATAAGTTTCCAACCCCAATCACAGGGATCTAAGTCATTGCCTAGTCAGATCATGTAGAAGTACGAACCAGTAAACCAACTGGCTACGTATCCTTCCATCACCAAGTGGTTTTCACCTGACTGACAAAGCATGTTTCGTCTGTAATGATGGACACAGATGAGACGTTACCTACCTACCTGCAACAAAATATGTCACCAAGCAGCTCACGCATAGATAATGAGAAATTAATTGATTTTGCTGTAGAATTTTTTATCACTGTAACGGAAATAAGTTTGTTAATATCCGTAGTTTATTAACTTGAAAATGGTGTTTGAAAATTGCAGCTTTCTCATCCGGTAAACAAAAATATTACATCATAATGCTCACAGAAAATTAACTATTTTATAGTCTTAATTTGATTTGCAAAGGTAATATGATCATAATATTACTACAACTTTTATGTCAAATACATTCATATTGATACAATTTTCTCATAAAGTCAATGGGCTAAACCAAGTTCGTTAAGGGATGGAGGTCTTAATTAAATAAAATAGTTAATTATAATTTCCTAATATTATTTACAACTACTACAAACAAAATTCTCTCGACTCAACATATCACAATAAATTGATATCTCTAACTGTTTACAATTAATGACTTCAATCAATACAATTTTTTACCTCAACGAAATTAACGTAATTAAATAATTAAAAATCAGACTCAACATACAGTCTATCACAACATATTCTAATATTTTATAAATTATATGTCCATATTAGACAGTTCCAATATTTACAATAAAGTTCATATCACATTATTCAATCCCACCTCAGTTTAGTTCAGGTCCCACCAGTCCGCAATGCTCTAGAGTTCTCCGAGCGCCCTCATGCACAGTAGTCTTTACTCGTCGGGTTTCACGCCCCCTCGTCCATTCACACTACAAACACCTCGTCTGTCGTTGCCTGTCCTCTGTACGTCCCTCAATTACCGCACTCAGCTAAAAGGCATTTACCAAGAATGCCGGTCAATGGACCGCTGCCATATTTATAGGGTTGTAGGCCATCACCCAGAAATGTATCTAAATCCTGTGTGTGCCGAGGGTCCTAATTCCCAGAATATTCTTGTGCATCCTCTACACTTGTCGGCTTCTCCAGCAGGGGGAGGAGGAGGGCCTGTGGCACCAGCCAGGTCTTGCCGCTGTCTATCATTCCCGGGCTGTCCTCCCGGGGGTGGGGGACGAGGCAGCCAGCGGGTCAGCCTGGGGGTGGGGAGGGTCAAGGTGTGGATCACTCCCAACCCCCCACATAGCTGGATCACGTCTAATGGGAGCTCGCGGCTGGTGTAAGCTACAGCACGTAACAAAATGGTCACAATACATTTGGAACATTATCCGTATTGAAATTCAATACCAGAAACACTTTAAATTTTATTCTAATCAAAAGACTCAATTTGCATTTGCAACTCGCACATCCATTTTGCTGAATGCACCTATAACTAGAGTTGTGTGGCTTGATGTGTACTAAAAAGCACGACATAAAACTGTACAGCATCGTTTGTTAGAGATGGAAAATATGGTTTAACATATTTAATAAAATGTTAATTGTGGTTCTTATGAAGTAGCAGTTTGGACATTATAGCTTGCATGGGAAACTTAGAAGTATAAGAATTCGGGGAAATTGTCAGACAGCACATTTTCATTTATAATAAAGTATTTTGCTATTATAAGAAGTAACAGCTCATCAAACATGTGAGATCAGTTAGTTTACAATTTTTACACGTAACGAGGCTATTGAAAAATTAACGACATTACTGAGTGCTCTTGGATGACAATATATTACATTAACATAAATATTGTTTGCCGCAGAAATAATTCCATCTCAAAACGCTGTGTGGTTTAAATAAATAAATAACATTTCTTCTTGCTTTGTTACTTTGTCGCTGAAATTGAAGGGAACACGAAACTAGAAATGGCGAGCCGGTCTCAGAAAGGCTCGGCGATGACAGACAGGATAGAAATTATTAGCAAGCAAAATTGCTGTACATGGAAATATGTAAGATTGAAAAATATGTAAAGCTCCTGGAAAATATAAATTTCTAGGAATTTGTTTGTATTTTACGTATGAAATATGAGTCATTTCATGGGGGCGTGGCTTCCCAAATGAGCCATGTGCACTGGCCAACAGATGGCAGCACAGTCGCCTACTCCGAACCGTAGCTGTATTGCAAAAGTTATTGACCATGTCTGTATAAAAGTACATTTTTCATCTCGTACGAGCTCAACACGACTCAGGGTTTAAAATATATTGCCTCAAATTTGTGAAGAAATATTTGAAAAATACTCTACAACCTCTTATTTAATATGAAGCATGCCAGTGGTGGCGTTAGCACTAGCTACAAACGTAACTAAACTATCACACGCGGTTTAAGTTCCACTTGGTTTGAAACACCTACACATTATTCTAAAATGAAATTTGGTTTGTTACACTAATTACAATGGTTTTGTGACATCATAAAACCAAATACAAATACATTTTGTCTAAGAGCACTTTCCTGCCCACGTATTATGTGAAGGCAGGTCTGTCAGAATAGCCAACATGGAATTCTCTTCCAATCGTTCTCTCATCAGCTGATACAGAATTTTATATAAGAGATGACGTTACTTTCATTTATGACATGTTGCCAAACACTGGCTGTCAAGGAAAGGTATTATTATATGAAAGAGACTGTATTTACATATATATGTATTTATATATATAGACACACACAAAATTGCCAAGATAAGTTTACAGTTTGTAGTTTCTACTACTTTCATCAGAGATTCTAAAATTGCAGTTTCAAAATGGTATAAAAATATGTTTAAGAGCTACAGTGGAACCGCGCTATAACGAATATGGACTATAGCGACACATCAGCTATTGCGATAGTTTTTTAATGCACCTGCATTTTCCCTATTATTTGAAAGGTACCTAACTTCGTTTATAACGAAAATCTGTCAATGAAGCCTTTCGCTATAGCAATAGGAACATTTGTAAACTCGTATTTTTAAAATGTTTAAACACGTCGTATCCCAAGTGACATTCGCCCACTTGCAACGCGCGAGCCAGCCTTTATTAGTCTGTGTGGTGACATTTGCGTTGGCCGGAGCTATGGTAAGAGGAGCGGGCGGGTGTTGTGAGGGATAAGGAAGATGGTATTATAGTGGAGGGGAGAGGTACGAATGGGAGTAGAGCTAGTCGAGGCCAAGAAAAGAGGGGTAAGCTGGAAAAAAGTGTCATAAGGTGGAGGGGAATGGTGGCGGCAAGATGCTATCAGCCTGCCGCTCCTTTTATGCTGTACTGTCTAGGTGGTTGACTACATTAGTTTAGTTGTTAAATAAAATGGCAATTCTGAATATTGCAGGTTTTTTATATTATTAAAAACGAATATTAAATGCCGAAGTTTGTCATAAAGTTGTCTTAGATCGTAAGGGCGTGACCCAAGAAAAGTTTTGAAATTTAAAAATTAGTTTTCCATAAACGGCGATTTTTAGTAACTGGTATTTAAAGAATGATTTCAGGAGTTATTTTATGTTGCTGTTTTAATTATATATATTATTGAATGTTTACTAGTATGTTATTTTGTATGTTGAGGGGTTGATTTGGTTAAATTACGTTTATTTCCTCGTGGGTGTGTCACTCTTCCGAGCGAGTAAAAGTATGTTTGGAAACTTGGTTATAAAATATTTTAAGTCGCGAAAAGACGTTGAAGGTGTGTAATTAATGATTTAAAACAGCTCATTTAGTTATTATTCTTTCAATAATACTTGAATACAATGATTAGTTTTGAGAAAGAAAGCTTGAAAAAAAAAAAATTGTCATGTGCTGTAAGATGAAAGGTACCCTACGGGAAGACCGCTAACAACTGCTGCGGGCGCCTGGCTTTATTTTTCTTTTACGCGACTTGCTGGGTTTTTTTTTACAGTGTTGGATTGTCACCCCTAAAAAAAATAAACATGTCGCCTCTTTCTTTCTTCTCAACCTGAGAGGCTGGCTATCCTCTGCCTTACAAGGAAACAAAGAACCTTTGGAGAAATTTATCGATTGGCAACATGAATGTGAAAAGGAGTGGAGGGGAAACTTAAACATGTGGAAGCTCTCCTTTGAGGCGTGACAGGTTTATAAAATGTTGGTTGAAGGGGGGAGAGACAGGAGAAGAAGAGGTAGGTGAAAGAGCGAGACAAGGAGTGAAGTAGTGCGCTGATTGGTAGGCAACTAACTCAATCCTGCAAACAGAAAATTTGGGGGAGGGGAAGAAGAAACGAGGAGGAAGACACGTGCGCGCGTCTGCTGGTCGTTACACACACTTCATAGCATAGTTTACAGCATTCTTTAAACACAGGATCTACAAAGGCAGCCCGTAAGAACTTCGTGGTCGGAAGGGCAACACTGCACATTACACACAGTAAATTTCACAACACTTTCGTACAAAAAAAAAAGTAATTGTGTTATAACAATAACTTGCCATAGCGATAATTTATTTAGCCATTGTCGACCATGCCTATAACGCGGTTCCACTGTACATCAAAAAATTTCTACGTGTGAGTGTTGCAGTAATTACAGATCGACTGATTGTGTGCCAGGCGCAGAGCGAATTCACGGTGACCCGGTCCACAATACTGGTGAGTGTGGTCCCACCGGCCATTACGGGTGCTGCTATTAACTCTGCAACTGCGGCTGCTCCATTTGCGGTGGTGCCAGGGCAGAGCAATGTGGAATGCCACAGACTGGCGATGTGTGGTGATTAGTGATGAGTGCTGCTTTGTGATGAGGACTGATGATCCTTGTACCTGGGTGTGGAGGACTCCTAGTGAACGTCACAATACCAACCTCACTGTCTAGCGGCACACTTCCCCCACTGTAGGCATTACAGTCTGGGAAGCCATAGCTTAAGATAGCGGATATGGTCTTGTCGTGTTACATATATCACTGATGGCCCAGCAGTATGTGGATGATATCCTATGACCTCATCTGCTCCCATTTGTGGTTGGGATTCCCGGTGCAGCAGGATAACATCCTACCTCACATGGCACAGGTCGCCCAGGCGTGCAACCGTCATGTCCAAACACTACCATGGCCTGCCAGCTCTCCTGATATGTCTCCAATTGAACATGAGTGGGACTGGTTGAAATGCAAGCTATCACAGTACCTGGTATTTGGAACACACAGTCCAATGGTTGTGCTTCTGTCTGCTCCGCACACCATCCAGCATCTGCTGGACTCCATGCCAGACTGTGTTGCAGTATGTATCGCAGTGCGAGGGGGTGTGACGCTCTATCAAGGATAACCAGACAGCATACCACAGATTCATATGTAATAATCTTGCTGCAGAGTTCATCTGTGTGCACTTTTATTGTGCAACATTGTACGTACAAACTTTGATTTTTATATACAGTATGCAGCAGAATCCAACAGACCGACTTTCCGAGGTGATTCCTTCTGCAAAATCAAATGGGAAATACATGGAACACTTTCTACCTATAGTGAATAACAAGGGAAATATAAGCCTTTGAAAATTGAGTTTTCAACTATATTTCTGAGAAATACCGGAAACAAATTGAAATTAAATAACAACTCTCCGAACTATATTTTAAGTTATCAAAATCTTCAATTTATGAGCAAACTCTCACTAATACCTTCCACCATAATGAAAATAACAGGGGTGGCCACCTTCTTACTGCAGACAACTTTCTTATTGTCAGAATTTATTAACGTTCTATGGTGGTTTATTGCATGTATACTGCATTTCTAAGTAGACTAAATTTTGACAGACAATGTGATCAAACTACACGCTATGTAAACAGTACATGTTCTCGTTCACAAAGTATTGTATTAGCGGATGAGGTATGTATGTTGTTATGTTGGCAATATTGACAATGATTATATTGAAGAATATATTACATAGAATTAAAAGTTGTAATTCAAAATTGAAATTATAATTACAACATTTATGGTTTGAAACATAGTTTTAAAGTAATATNTTTTTTAAAGAGACAAGCACAGTGCATACCAATCTCACATCACAGGAAGAAAGTGTCAGCTTCCAAATAGACAATCAATAAACCCAAAAATATCTGACACACACAAATACAAACATGAAATGTAATTTATAACAGTCTTCCTGAAATGATGGCACATTCACGTCATTCATTCCTAAATTTCCACAATACTTTTTGCCCTTCTCAAACAACTTCAAAGGATTAATTTATTATAACAGTGGCAGTATTTATTAAAAAAAAAACCATTCATACTTTTTTCCTTTACCTACTTCCATTTCTGGAGAATGTAAACAACAACTTAAAATTTCNAAAAAAAAAACCATTCATACTTTTTTCCTTTACCTACTTCCATTTCTGGAGAATGTAAACAACAACTTAAAATTTCTGTGACTTACCAGTTTCACTAAAATATCATTGACTGTACTGTATTTACTTGCTATAGAAGGATTCACTATTCTTAACAGAAAGNTACCAGTTTCACTAAAATATCATTGACTGTACTGTATTTACTTGCTATAGAAGGATTCACTATTCTTAACAGAAACACTCTCACGATTATTAATTCTTTCCCAAAATATTTTCTATTAACAATTACATTATCAATTTTTTCCACCTTGTTCCTTAATTGTAGTCCTTTAAAAAATTGATTTTTCTTCTAAATACAAACATTTACTTATTACTGTATAATATATAAAAATTAATACAAGAAAAAATATTAATTATATAACTTACTATCTAACTTGCAATCTTTCTGCTATAATACATTTTTTCTTCTTCCTTTTCCTTGTCGTTCTCTCCTTTTGTCTTAATTTCCTTCCCTTTTTCCTCACTACCTTTCTCATACTATACTTTAGCACTCTCTTCCTCTTCCCTACGGTCCTAAATCTACCCCTCTGTTTCCTTTTCTTTTTCCTTACCGTCTTTTCCATCTTATTCCTTCTCTTTTCCCTGACTACTTTACTGACCCTTCGTTTTAATCTTTGCTTCTTCCTTACAAAACTTTGCCTGAAAATTGCATAATGTCTACGATACTCCTTATCCTTAGCAAATCTTGCCTGCTGCAATTCACTATTTGACACATCTCGCAGCTTAACTTTATAATAACCCTTTAGTCTAACCCCCCTAACCTTATTTCTCTTTTCCTTTAAAACCTTTATCTTCGACTTTCTAACCTCACAACAATTAGGTTCACTTTCCACTAAATTATCTGCCATTCTATCCTCCTCATTTATTACCCCTGTCTTACTATCTTCAACAATTAACTCTTTACCTTCCTTTTCCCAGCCAGTATAACCTTTATATTATTTTTACTCGAATCCTTTCCTAATATCTTCAGGGATTCAACACCCCACTTGTCTACATTTGTTATTAATTCATCAAATTGTTTCTCATTCTTTTCTTCTTGTCGCCTAATTTCTTGTCCTATTTCCTGTTTCAGCTCCTGTTTAAACTCCTGTTGTTTCTGGTCATACTCTTGTTGCCCCTGTTTAATATCCTGCTTAAACTCCTGTTGTTTCTGGCTAAACTCCTGTAAAGACAACAGGATCTTAAACATTTCAGTCTGTATATCAGTTTCTAATTGCGCTATTTTTATCTCTATTACGACGTAGTAAACAATTAAAAAACAAAAAAAACCCATCGCAAAATTAACACACTTTCACACGAAAAAAAAAAAAAACAAACTAAATTAACTCTTGGCGAAATGTACTTTATCCTAATCTAATCTGTAATACTCTTGGCCCAATTCCTTGAAAAGATGACTTCATTGATGATTTGAAGATTTCTTACCATTTACTGTTATTGATGTATGAGTCCTCGTACCTGAAAACTTCGGCGTCGTGCTGCTAGAAACCTGGAATGGAACTGCCGCCGGTATCGTGTTGTGCTGCTCGATGTTCATGAATATCGTAGATATCTTGTAGACTCGTCTTCAGGTGTGGTTAATCGTGCCCCGCGGCCGGGTCGCCATGTTGTAATAGTTTGGCCGCGTAGTTATTTCCGTATTTTGAATAATGCAGCCCTACAGTTGGGCGCCATATTGTAATGTTCCGTTCCGCGTGTCGTTAAGGCATATTTATTATATTACAGCCGCACAGTTGGGCACCATGTTGCAACGTTTGGCACTTGTTACACTGCCGAATGTTTATGTTTGCCACGGCTTGCCCTCGACTAGATCAGAAGGTAGAAACACGAGACACAGCAAAATTGGACGCTAGTTACTTAAGAAAGAAGTTCCAGAGTATTTTGTTATATATATATATATATTTTTTTTTTTTACTTATTTATTTAACTATTGAAGTTTCACAGTTCACAGACGGAGTTTCAGTTTGCAGAGTACGAACCTTCACAATTAATTATACAAATGCAGAAAACAGCGCCACAGTCTTTTACAGATTATTCAAGTGTCTGAAAATTAGCCCAAAGAAATAATAACTGCTGCTACCTCCCACACCGGCTGAGAAATGAAATAATAAAGTCTAGTTGCCGATGTGGGGGTTATCGTCCTGCCCGAACGCGGCCTAGGCTAGCATTGCATGATACTTCTAACGACTGCCCTGACCTGCCCTCACGAGCGACTCTCTCTGACGACTGACTTGAATAAGACTGCTCGAAGGGCAACAGACAGATGCCTATTTTGTTCTGTCTCGCACCCCCCTCTCCTGCGATAAGGGCCTGCATCCGGCATCTGCCAGCAGCGTCATCACAAACTGAGCGTGTCCCTCTCTCAACACGTTATCAATATTGAAACTGCGTCGCAGGAACTAATACTGCGCCATCAACATAAATGAACCTCTCGTACAACAAAAACTTGTTGACGTTGCCTGAGACTGCGCTGGAGGAACAAAAACTGTCGACGCATTCAACATCAAGATAAACTAACCTCTCGTATACCAAAACGGCGCCGGAGGAACTAAAACTGGTCGACGTCGCTGTCAACAGAAACAAACTAATCTAAGTAATGCTGATGCATAACCTAAAAACCAAAGTTCGAAACGAAACTGTAACCGGACTACTGATAAAACGTAAACAGCAGACGTCCGCCCGATAAACTATCACGGGAAACGAGCCACCATGGCTTTAAACTTCAACCCAATAAAATTATTATGAAGCTTTCCAAAGCTTCATACACACAAAATAATTTTACACCCATGTCCCGAAAAATTAAGAATATTGCATCATTACAACGTCTGTAGGTTATTCCAACTAAAATACAAGTCAGGATTTTGCGAGAAGTTTTGTATCGACCCTTTACATGAGCGATTATGATTTGATCAAATTTTGTCAAGAATTCTCGATTCTACAGCTTATTCACAGATTTCATAGATCGTTTCGCAAGCTAAATTTTTTTTTGTAAGTCATATATTATGTAGCGTTAGCACTACATATTTATTACGAAAATTAACTAAAACTGGTTGCAAACTTGCACTATTAGGAAATTACGGTAAACCGTGTGCACTGAATTTGTCTTATATGGGAGCAACATTTATAAGTTGCAAGTATCAATTGCTGGTTGATGTGGGACACGTGTTTCAATGTACATAACCTAAACATTCACATAAAAATAAGCTAGTGCACGATGAAAGTTTAATTCAACTCCAAATGTTTAACAATTTTACTGAGATCTAACATAGTGTTTTTTAATATGGGCTTAGTTAAAATGATTAGTAACACGCCAGCAAATTGTCTTTGTTTTTCGTTTGGAATGTGTTTGTTTTTAACTGTATATTGGCTTTGTTAGCATACAGATTCGGTATGTTCTATACATAACCTGCCCGATGCGACTTGGCTGTGATTGCAGTTGCATTACGTGATTCAAAATGTGTGTGTTCATGGACGTTAAAACTTCCAATGAAAGTTAATTTGAGTAAATTTGTGTCAATGTACACACATTTTACTGCAAAAAAAGGAACAAAAAATGTCAAAGTTCCTTAGAAGTCCTGAAATTATTAAGAAAATAGTAGCAAACTGAAAACATCAAAGCAATATTTTTAAATGAATTTAAAGTTACATTTTTGTTTCAACATGTCGTAAGTCCAATATTTTTTTATTGTTTAAAAATATTATAAGGGATTTTCCTATTACAATTGAAGCAAATATTTTAAAGAAGTGCTCCAAACCCAGAGGATTAATTCGTAGTGCAACAACCAAGTGTATAAAAATATAAAACCATACGATTTTTCTAGCTCGAATCTAATTTTTAGCACATACAGTCATTATTCTATGTTTATTTTTTGTTTTAATGAAATATGTCAAGATAGAAAGTTATTCACTAGGTCTAGCAACCCACAAACTCCTTTACCTAGCCTAAAATATCTTTCCCAATTTTTCCCGAATTTCTGGCCCGAATTTTTCCGAATAGCAAAATTCCATTCCCGCACACAACTAAAAACTGAATACTAAAATACCAAGTACGTCATCATTTTGTCGACTAATTCACGTCCTGTGACTTTTCAGNACAACTAAAAACTGAATACTAAAATACCAAGTACGTCATCATTTTGTCGACTAATTCACGTCCTGTGACTTTTCAGTAAACTAAGTGCCAATTCAAGCACTGTCTCACTTTTTGCATGACCTATGCTTTACTCACTCAAATAAAAAACAATGTTTAAAAAACCAACCACATAGCGGATAATTTCAACCACGGCAAAGGACTTATGGCTTAACTCCGTGGCAGCGCTGATAGCACTCAACCAAAGCCATACCATTTCAAAAACCAAACACGTTTGATTATAACAGGAAAAACATATCCATGCAATCGTTTTAAAAAATGAGCAGTGTAAGTTAACTGTCTTACAAACAAAATGCCTTTATATGTAAAGGCCACTTATTTACTAATGATGCATTCCCAATCTCGTTCTTTTCTCGTGAAAAGATGTGTTTTCAGCCCCGCCCAAAATTTTCCTTGCTCAAAATCACCAATCTCGCAAAGCTATAATATGTTTATGGCAAACCCCAGTCTGTTATAATATTATTTATCTAAAGTTATTATGTCTATCAGTAGCGTGTGATGAAAAGATTCCTTTTGTTGTAAATTCACTCACAATACNATTTATCTAAAGTTATTATGTCTATCAGTAGCGTGTGATGAAAAGATTCCTTTTGTTGTAAATTCACTCACAATACAATAAACCTGGCCATAAAAGAATAAAATAAGTTGGAATGGTAACCTGCTATGATCATAACATTTGTTTACAAAAACTGTTTACTTTATAGACAGAAGAACTGTGGCAGAAAGATACACTGTGGCTGCACTACTTTTCTTGAACTGTCAAAATGTAGCAAACTTATGATATTGGGTATAGTTATTGCTGCCTNCACTGTGGCTGCACTACTTTTCTTGAACTGTCAAAATGTAGCAAACTTATGATATTGGGTATAGTTATTGCTGCCTACTTGCTAGGCGCTGTATCACCGCAGCCGAAGCTTTGTGCGCGTTTTACATGAAAACAGTGGATCCTGTGCAGTTGCTAGAAGAGGACCATTTGTGTTGATTAGGACACACTACTTAATAAACTTGCATCAAACATTCATACTTCATGACTGTAAAAATTATGTACGCAATAAGAGGGTAGCCACCAATGCTATTTTATTATGGTGAAAGCTGTTAGTAGAACATCTCTATATTATAGACCCCATTTACTGTACACATATTTCTATAACTTGTTTTTGAGGAACCGTNAGTAGAACATCTCTATATTATAGACCCCATTTACTGTACACATATTTCTATAACTTGTTTTTGAGGAACCGTTGAAAATATAAGTGGAAAAGTTAAAAATTTAAGGAAAATCTACAAAAAATTAATTTGATGTATTTATTCTAGTGGTTACATGTTGTGTTTCTCTTTATGAGCACTGTATTGGACACAGCATATTACTAAACGTAGATACCACCCTCCCTAGGCCGCCAACGCTTAGTCAATACCCATCTCCACCCACCTTCCACCCCTCAGGCAGTCAAATGTTTCTGCACACAACTACCTTCACATGTTTATCCTGCCATTGCGCTCTCNCACCTTCCACCCCTCAGGCAGTCAAATGTTTCTGCACACAACTACCTTCACATGTTTATCCTGCCATTGCGCTCTCGTTTGTTTACCTTCACACTTTGCTTGTGTTATTACAACTCTGATTTCTCTTGGTTTTTTATTACTGTTCGTTAAAAATTTACTACACTTAGTTTTTTGTATTTGGTAATGTTTTCGGCTTGATTTTGTGAATAACTGTTGATAAACCACACCTTTTATATGGACTTGCGATATTATTAAAATGAGTGGAAAGAGAGCTAGCTTGTCACACTGTATATAGACTGTTTATGGTAAAGTGAGAACATTTGAAAGCCCTCTGTAGTATCTTCTTTCTTCATAATATGAACATTACCACGCTATTTCATCTTATGTTTACATCAAAAATACTACTTTGGCGTGTGTTACTAATTAAANTAATATGAACATTACCACGCTATTTCATCTTATGTTTACATCAAAAATACTACTTTGGCGTGTGTTACTCATTAAATAAAACAAAACAAAACTAATATTCTGTGCAAAAATCATGTTGATTTTATACTAGAGACAATTGAACATGGACTTACAATGTTTGGTAAAACCTTGTGCTGCTCTTTGTTTTTAACATTTTGGGAGACAAGGGAAGGCTAAATATGTGTGTCTTCAGGATATCATTTTTTTATAAGACGTCTGCCTATTACGNATTTTGGGAGACAAGGGAAGGCTAAATATGTGTGTCTTCAGGATATCATTTTTTTATAAGACGTCTGCCTATTACGATTAATAATTTAAAAAACTGATTTTTATGCTACAGTTGAACACTTAAATTCCTGCAACAAATTGCAAATTGTGGTATATAGGGGTTGGAGTGGGTCAAAATTAATCCAAAATTCTCCAAAATATCTATAGCGACTGACTGTCTTAACAACCATAGTTCTTGAAACCATGAACGGTTGTTTTAATAAGATTCTACTGTGATGAGAGTTTGCTATTCAGTTGAAGATCCTGGTAACATAACACAATGTTTGGAGAGTTGTAATTTAATTTAATTTTCTCATATTTTGAAAAAATAGAGTCCAAAAACTCAATTTTCAAGAGCTTATATCTTCTTTAATATTAAGTATAGGTAGTAAGTGTCTCATNAGTCCAAAAACTCAATTTTCAAGAGCTTATATCTTCTTTAATATTAAGTATAGGTAGTAAGTGTCTCATATATTTTCAAATTGATTTAGCATAAGGAATCACCTCACTAAGTTCATACATTGAACTCTACCACATCCTGTATTAAGATTTAANAGCATAAGGAATCACCTCACTAAGTTCATACATTGAACTCTACCACATCCTGTATTAAGATTTAATAAACAAAGCCTCTGTTATAGTAACTCAGAAGAAAACCCATGAAGGTAAGTACTGAACGACAAATGATAAAAGCCTGCTGAAATAAAATTTAATTTCAACTGTCAATTGCAAACTGATATACACATCCATGAATAGCTACAACATCTGAANTTAATTTCAACTGTCAATTGCAAACTGATATACACATCCATGAATAGCTACAACATCTGAATAACTTTTTTTTTTTACAATAAATACGGAATATGCAAACATTATAACACCATACACAATTATTTAAATAAATAAATAATTANTTTTTTTTTTACAATAAATACGGAATATGCAAACATTATAACACCATACACAATTATTTAAATAAATAAATAATTAATTTGGCTTAAAATTCCTTAATAATAAATATTTTAAATAAAAACATTTCCATCACAAAGGAATAAGTACACAATGCCGCAAAGCTATCTGCTTAGAAAAGCAATTCCCTCTGTTGGCAACACTGCAGTGAGAGAGACAGCTACCTCTAGGGCAGTGACCGGCTGACACAGGCCACCGTCACTTCAAGTGGAACTCACAACTTCACAGACACAACTGGAGAAACATGCTCCTTGCACGTCCATGCAACTGAAAGAAAAGTCCTCAGCATGATTATGTACTTAGTTTATACAAATAAAGAGACACTTCACAGAGTGAGTTGTGCTGTGCTTAAAAAGATTATTCCTATGAGAAAATGATTTACCACAAACTTTACAGCTAAAGGGATGCTCCCCAGAGTGAGTTCTGGTATGCAAAATAAGAGAATTTTTATAATTAAATGATTTACTGTAAAGTTTACACTAAAGGGATGCTCCTCAGAAAAATATTTGCTGCGCAAAATAAGAAATCCTTTATAATAAAAAGATTTACTACACAGTACAGAGCTAAAAGGGACGCTCCCCAGAGTGAGTTCTGCTGTGAAAAGTAAGGTCACCTTTCTTACTAAATGATTTACTACACAGGTTACAGCTAAAGGGACGTTCCCCAGAGTGAGTTCTCCTGTGCTCAGTAAGCTGACTTTTCCTACTAAATGATTTACTACAAAGTTCACAGCTAAACAGATTCTCCCCAGAGTGAGTTCTGCTGTGCAAAGTAAGGTCACCTTTCTGACTAAATGACTTACTACACAGGTTACAGTTAAAGGGACCCTCCCCAGAGTGAGTTCTGCGGTGCCTAATAAGAGAACTTTTCTGACTAAATGATTTACTACACAGTTTACAGCTAAAGGGTCGTTCCCCAGAGTGAGTTCTGCTGTGAAAAGTAAGGTCACCTTTCTTACTAAATGA
>NQII01009989.1:55521-78248 GCA_002778355.1 Clitarchus hookeri
TCCCCAGAGTGAGTTCTGCTGTGAAAAGTAAGGTCACCTATCTTACTAAATGATTTACTACACAGGTTACAGCTAAAGGGACGCTCCCCTGAGTGAGTTCTGGTATGCAAAATGAGAGAATTTTTATAATTAAATGATTTACTACAAAGTTCACAGCTAAAGAGATGTTCCCCAGAGTGAATTCTGCTATGCTCAGTAAGATGACTTTTCCTACTAAATCGAAATGATGTGTCAAATGTCGTAAAGGGCCGCTCCCCAGAGTGAGTTCTGCTGTGAAAAGTAAGGTCACCTTTCCGACTAAATGACTTACTACACAGGTTACAGCTAAAGGGACGCTCCCCTGAGTGAGTTCTGGTATGCAAAATGAGAGANTATAACTAAATGATTTACTACACACTTTACAGCTGAAGGCATACTCCGCAGAGTGAATTCTGCTGTGCACAATAAGAGAACTTCTATAACTAAATGATTTACTACACACTTTACAGCTNCCATATTCTAATTGCAACTGAAATAACAGTCCACAGCACGATTATGTACTTAGTTTACAAATAAAGAGACACTACACAGAGTGAGTTCTGCTGTGCCTAATAATATTATTCCTACGAGAAAAAGATTTACCACAGACTTCACAGCTATAGGGACTCTCCCCAGAGTGAGTTCTGCTGTGCTCAATAAGAGATTTTTTATAACTAAATGATTTACTACACACTTTACAGCTGAAGGCATACTCCGCAGAGTGAATTCTGCTGTGCACAATAAGAGAACTTCTATAACTAAATGATTTACTACACACTTTACAGCTGAAGGCATACTCCGCAGAGTGAATTCTGCTGTGCACACTAAGAGAATTTTTATAACTAAATGATTTACTACACACTTTACAGCTAAAGGCATGCTCCCCAGAGTGAATTCTGCTGTGCACAATAAGAGAACTTCTATAACTAAATGATTTACTACACACTTTACAGCTAAAGGGTTGCTCCCCAGAGTGAATTCTGCTGTGCACAATAAGGGAACTTCTATAATTAAATGATTTTCTACACAGTTTACAGCTAAAGGGAAGCTCCCCAGAGTGATTTCTGCTGTGCTCAATAAGAGAACTTTTATAGCAAAATGATTTACTACACACTTTACAAAAAAAGGGACGCTCCCCAGAGTGAGATCTGCTGTGAAGAGTAAGGTTACTTTTCTGACTAAATGATTTACTACACAGCTTACAGCTAAAAGGACGCTCTCCAGAGTGAGATCTGCTATGCACATCAAGGTGACTTTTCTGACTACATGATTTACTACACAGTTTACAGCTAAAGGGCCGCTCCCCAGAATGAGTTCTGATGTGTTTAATAAGGTGACTTTTCTGACTAAATGATTTACTACACAGTTTACAGCTATATGGTCGCTCCCCAGAGTGAGTTCTAATGTGCACAACAAGAACACTTTTCAAACCGAAGGATTTTCCACAGTAATCACAAGTATACTTGTTACTGCACTGGTGAGTCGATGAAGGAACAACATGAAGCCTTTGTGTTGTAGGAACTGATGAATTATCTTCACACTTGCCAGGCAAGCACACAACTTCACTACGTTGCCAGCACTTGCAATCTGCAGAAACCACACCACAAGACTTGCACTCCAAGACACTTGCAGACAAAGTAGCTTCTGCAATGTTGTCATCTTCAAGTACACTCTCACTCTCCACTCTGTCACTTTCTTCACTGCAATACTCTACTTCAGTTCCCTGTGATCCCGCTGCACAACTCTTCCCCAAGGCAGAATATTTGCATACCTGCAACACAAAAAATACTGCTGTATTTACTTCATAGCAGTCATCAAATGTTTTGGGTTTTTGAGTTAATACAGTATACATGCTTTTACTTTGAGAATTAAAGTGCCAATTTTAATTGTTCAGTGAAAAACATTATCATAACATATTTGAGTTATATTGTGTCTGTACAAAGAGCATTAGAGATAAATATCGCTCATCTGCAAGGATGATTAATTTCTTGCAGTAGTCAAACAAGTGAGAATGTAATATGTAAATGTAAACATATCTTACAGTGAAACCTTACTCATTATCAAGATGTTGCAAAATGTGGTAAATTGTAAAAAGAGGGAAATTTATACTACAGAAACAGCAGCTGGGACCATGAAAGTGTAAACAACACGATGGTGTAAGAAAAAGTGTATATAAATAAAGGGGTTGAACAGAATTATCTTTAAAAGAAAATGCAGCTCATAATTTTAGCAGTGGGGTTGTAAAAAATTATCCATGTTTTGCAATGAAGTGGCTGTGTTTTATTAGACAATTATTTATTACATTTTATAACTACTGCCTGCTGCCATTGTGTTCCCATTTCGTATGTCGTCCTGGTTTAGACTGTTGCTTGCTTATGTTTCCGTGTATTCATACAAATAAACAACACCATGCGACTTTCAGCTGGTGTTTACGTCAGATAGGTCATATGTCCACTGCATACTACTCAAATAAACAACAAAAATAATAAATATTGTAAACAGCACTACAAAAACATACATTTTAATTTCAATATATAATATTGGTTTGTGACTAATGATTTATGTTCGTGATTCTTTTTTTGTTTAGACATATATTTATGCCTTTAACCATGGAAAACACTTCCAAGGTCATGAGAAAATATGCTTGGTTTAGGCCGTCAACAATAGCAGAAGAATTACATGTGATTTCTTTTGAAATTATAAAAAATATGCCAAAGACATTTTGAACGCTTACCTTAAATAACTGCTAATAGCTTATATGCTCGCCCGTTAAAGACAGGCATGCTTTTAAAGAATACTGCNAACGCTTACCTTAAATAACTGCTAATAGCTTATATGCTCGCCCGTTAAAGACAGGCATGCTTTTAAAGAATACTGCATAATTAACATGCCAATATCAATGATTTAATGACATAAGAATTATATTTAACAGCATTTATAAGTAGAATTATATTGCATAAATACCTCGCATATCAATATATTATTTCAATACACAACTACGCAAAATAAAATGGCAGGGGTTGCTAATAGATGATGAGTAATGAAAATAGTAGTCATGAAATTCAATGGCTCAAAATTTTTACAGCATACCTCCACAGTAATATTTGTCATTTGATGCAAGTTTCGTGAGAATCCATCCAGCCACACAGTTTTTAAAGCACACGACACTAATGCTTGCTAAGGTCTACTGCTTTGCTTATGGAAAAATCACATTCCGTTTATAATATTTTCACGCCTACGTTGATATGAACGTAACTTCACCAGAATACTATCAACACTATACCTTGGCTACGTAAATGTATTCCATGAAACTACATTCATACATTTAATTGCATGCTCTCTTGTTTAGTAGAGCCATGGGAAATTGATTTTTACCTCTAAATCATGACANCATTCATACATTTAATTGCATGCTCTCTTGTTTAGTAGAGCCATGGGAAATTGATTTTTACCTCTAAATCATGACAAGAAAAAGGTAGTATTAACTTACCCAGCTTAGTTATTTTATAATTTTCTGAGTATGCGACTTCAGAGCACCTGTGTGCGCAAAGTGCAATGTTTAAAGGTTTATAGTAAAAATTCGGGGACAAGTTCCCTGGACTTGTAAATATACCTCTACACTATACTGTCTTGCAAATAATGTGTGGTAGGTCCTANTCGGGGACAAGTTCCCTGGACTTGTAAATATACCTCTACACTATACTGTCTTGCAAATAATGTGTGGTAGGTCCTACTAACCTTCTTAGCTTTATTTTTATTTTATAAGCCTCTGAACATGCGACTTTGGTGAGATGGTAAGCAAAAAAGGAAGGAATTAAAATTTTCAAGAAATTTTTCCTTTTNCCTCTGAACATGCGACTTTGGTGAGATGGTAAGCAAAAAAGGAAGGAATTAAAATTTTCAAGAAATTTTTCCTTTTTCCAGACTTTTCCTGAAAACCCCTGACCATTTTTAATTCCCTGACTTTTCCTGGTTTTCTATGTACCTGCAGCAACCCCGAAACACGTACTTAGTTGCACAACTTCCAGAATGAAACACAACCTCAGCCAGTTTTCTCTCAGGCTGCACACAACAAAATGACTATTCACAATGAATATGGTTTTTATATTTTTGCCCCCTGTCATGCTCACTCATATACTCTATTTCATATTTAACTAAATTATGACACTTCTAGAAATGTAGCGCGGCGACCATGTATCCTTCCGCAAAAAACTTTCCTATCCATTAGAAAAACCAAGTGTGTAAACAAATGCTATGATCAATGTATGTTATCATTCCAGCTTACTTTATTTTTGTTATGGCAAAGTTATACTACTGGGGTTTATTATATTATATTTCGGGGGGATGGGGTTGGGAGAAACTTTATTTTAACGTCTTTCATAAGGCGGCATTGTTTTGCAGCACTTCTTACGAGATGGTTTCATTTTGAACTACATATTATTTTAACCTGTAAAGTTTTAACATCGCCGAAAGAAGAAAACATGATAAATATGTTGNTCATTTTGAACTACATATTATTTTAACCTGTAAAGTTTTAACATCGCCGAAAGAAGAAAACATGATAAATATGTTGTTCATGTCAATGTGAATAATAAACACTCCGTTTAAGGTAAATATTTTTGGTGAATTTGACCATACACTCTTTGGATTTTCCACATAATAAATGCGTTATTTTTACACTAGAAAACAGTGTTGAAATTGTGGTTTTCTAGGCCACTTTAATTTCAAACATTCTAACAACCATTTCNTTTTTACACTAGAAAACAGTGTTGAAATTGTGGTTTTCTAGGCCACTTTAATTTCAAACATTCTAACAACCATTTCGAAATACATACATTATTTACAAAACACTTTGACTTACAGTTCATAATTCCTATTAGCAACATCTGAACATACGTTCTGTGGCAATCCTTGGACACATTTGTCTGCCACTGATACAAAATAATTTGCAGTATCGTATAGTAAATACGACACTTCACAGGTTTCTNTTGGACACATTTGTCTGCCACTGATACAAAATAATTTGCAGTATCGTATAGTAAATACGACACTTCACAGGTTTCTAAAACTAATAAACTGCAGAACGTAAATACACGTTTACGCTTTATAACACACAATGGTACCTAAAATGGCATACCAAGCCATACAAGTGTCAATAATATTACATTTAACGCAAAAAAAAAACTCACTACAAAGACACCCCTACAACCAACTATGCTTAATTAAAATTTAATACAAAAATTATTAACTACCGATAAAATAATCCGATAACTCCAGTCAGGTACTCACATAAATATGACAGAAAAAGATGGCATGCACAATGGCATTCACAGAGCTGGAAACATTTCACATAGTGATGGGCAAAATCGAATGAAAACTATTTGAATATTCAGTTGTAGCAGTATAATCAAATTTTCGATTTTTGTCTGTGGTATTTGAATGAATCATTCGGATTGAAGTTTTCCTTCTGGACAACAGATGGCACTAGGTGCTCCATAATAGTTATGTAAATTTTTAAGATCATCAGGTCTTGATATTTAACTTTTTGCCATTTTTGTACAAAGATTAATATTTTCTTTTTGCATTTTATATTTAAACACAGTTTATGTCTTACAGTGTACTTACGGGAAGCAAAATTCCACCCAACATTTTCCTTTGTTAAATGCAGAATGATTTGCTGCATGCATGCGAATGTTCATTCGTTTCACTTATGGGAATGTTCATACATATCTCCACGAAGTGAATGCTTCATTTGAATATCAGGGTAGTGAATGGCAGTCACTACAATAATTCGGTTTGTGAAAATAAATTTTAGCAATTGTTTTCATGTTCGTAACTTTTCGTGAATTGCAAAGAGCTATTAACTCATTAAAATATTTGAGAAAATGTATTTATCATTGAAACGAGAACATATTGTGAATAGAAAGAAACTAACGTGAGAAGCCTTCTGTCTCAGTTCCAGAGGTTTACGACAGCTCCGGAATACACATTAGGACAAAAAATGATCGAGAACTTAAAATGTTACCATTTTCAAATGCAAATAAACATTATAACTTCTTATGAGCAAATGTGTTATACGTTTAGTCAATTACGCCATTAATTTACTCAATTCAAAAAAGTACTTTTGAACTGTTGACTTGTGGCAGCATTAACATTAATTCCTTTCGATTAAGACACAATCTGAGAAGAAAACCGAATATTCTGAATCCAAACGATTTACTCGATTTCAGACGCAACTATTCAAATCAAAATCAACTTAGCCCATCACTAGTTTTCACCGACCATAACTATTTGTATACTCCGCCATATGTGCTAAAGATATTTTTCACCGATTCGATAAATGCAAAAAAAAAAAAAAAAAAAAAAAAAAACTGTAGAGTACTTAAGAAATATAATTAAATCACAAATGTTGAAGCTGTAATTTAAATTTTGAATTACAACTTTCAGTTCTAAGTACTATTTTCTTCCATGATGATGATCAATCACCAACAAAACATACATCCTGCAACAAATCATCAGCTGATACAATACTTTGCAAACAAGAGCATTTACTGTTTTCATAGTGTGTAGGTTGGTCACATTGTCTGTCAAACTTTACTGTAGTTATATGAAATGGAGTATACAAATCCATGGATGTGTTCACAGATCTCTAAACTCTGCAAAACTGGCCATTCATCTATAGTATAAGTCACTCCACAAGCACAGAATTCTCCATGCTGTTTCTGCCACCTAGTAACGTTGTCCCAAAATTAATGCAAGATTATAACTACCAGCATGTCTCTGGCACTTTGTACCCTGGTCATGTTCCGCAACTCATCACACCACTCCAACCAGCAGAAGTTACAACTTTCCCAGCATTTCCTGCATTTGAAGTGGTATTCATCTCTTTGCCATGGCAAACCTGAATGATGTATATCCATTAACCTTTACTTCTTTACTTCACCAAATGAACACTGCATGAATTGTATCCTTTTATGTACAGCAAGAGACTTTTGTTACCCAGCCTTTGTTAACATTACAGCCGCCAGCATCGAGTACATACGCCTCCACTCTGCTTTGCCACCAGCATCTCCTCCTCTATTCACCATTTCCGACATTGGTAACAACAATAATTACAATAACAGTTTGATAGCCACCAGGTGCCCTGCAGTTGTTTAGGCCATTTATACAGGTCCAATATGACTCTTGCTAAATAACATTTTAGGCCAAATTCTTCACAAACAAGAACTGGTCCCCCTGAAGCTGCATCCTATTTCTTCCACCATTACTAAACACCTTCTCACATTCAGCACTGTTGTGAGGTACAACAAATATAGAAAGCACTGTTTAAACAACTCTATCATACTTCAAACCACCGCTATCACAATTTTCCCATTGGACGACCACGTATTATCTATCTATCTGTGCAGGTTCTAGTTGAATGTCTCTATCCACTTGCCAAACACACAACTGTTCTTGAAGTCCATCAAGTGATTCTTCATTGGTTTGCTCACCGTCACTGAGGAGAACTGCTGGTGGGAACCTCACAACAAAATACTTCACACTTTTATCAGCCTCCTCTACATGCTTCAAAATATCTCATAATAGAAATTTCCAAATAATGTAATTACAAAATAGTTTCACAAAATTCGTCATTAATGTGTAAAAAAACATGGATAGTGTATCCAGTAATTGCAACAAACAACTTAAACGTCATCTGACTTCTGATTTCCTGGAATATTATATTTAAAGTCAAGAATGATGACTTGGTAACAAATAGCTTTACAAATTTGAAAATAAATTATTTTAACATGTCAATGAACAGATTCGTAGGAATATGAATGTTTAGAACAAGCAGTCGTGCTCGCCCTCCATTCGGGCTATCTTGCGTCACTACTGCCCTCTCGTGGCAAACAAAGCAGTTAACATATGTCTGAGCACAACAATGGTTCAAGTCAGATATTACGAATACCACAACATCTCAGAAATGTAGTGTTTGTAAACAGTGTGTTTGCGACTGTAAAATACAATTAGTCTTGCCAAACACACATGTCACATTTAACAAAACATAGCAGATAACTTAATTTACATCTGCAGTGAGAAACAAGAAAACTCTTTATTGATATGACAAAATTCTAAAAGTATATTCCTCTTCTAAATACCATGATTTTTAACTTTTTTGCAAAAAAAATAATTATTAGAAACAAATTCTTTTGAAGGAACTTTCACCTCTACATAGTCAGACACACTTCTTTGTCTTAAGTAGCGTATATAAATGCTTCGGTTTGGTGGCAATTGTGTTAACAGGGGAGGTATTGTTAGCACAATTACTTGGCAACTCCACTGGCGATACAAGCTTGCTATCTACTTCTTCCTTGTAAAACCATGCTACTGGCTGCCACAAATACATTAGCATAATGAGGCACATACCCAGCGATAGTCACCAAGTGCAGACACGCTTCTACATTTTCTAGATTTCATGTCTCAGAGGTTTCGGAAATATTTTAACTTATTTTTCATGTACACTTTACTCCAGATGGCAGCAAATGTCCAAACATATTTCATCTACATTTACACAGAGCCATGTGGAACCTTCACTAGCTGGCAAGTGCAATAAATGGCATGTACATCCCAATATTTACATGATAATATTTCTGAGCAGTTGCAAGACCAATTTTTGAGTTCATTATAACCGGAGATCCGACAGCTTAGAGTTATGGGATTATGATCTGACTGCATGGATATATCAAGATTTGATTAGACATCACAATATTAACATTGATAGGTTTGTAATGGTTGCTTACAGCTTGTAGGTACCGTGATGCAGAGCATCAAGAATTAGACTTAGCATTGCCTTGAAAGCATAATTCAGCTAAACTGCAATGTTAAAGAATAACTACGACAATTTATGTTCGAAATAGGCACAGGTCTTATTAACACCATTGAAAAGTTGCACAGGTCGTGTTTCTTATTTATTTAGTTGCACCATATTCACCACGGTGTCAAAGAGAAAGTAGAGTATTACAAGGAAAGGAATGGAAAGGAGGTGCATTTAGTACCACAAATTATCTAACAGATAGAGGGAAGAATACAACTTTATGAAAGGAAATGTTTTTGAAGGTGTTGTGTATAGAAAAGGATAGAGTACATTCAATACCTATGACAGTGTTCGAGGGACGGATTCCTAAAGGACGAAGTGGGGACAGGAAGTCAGTACAATCAGCTGAGAAAAGAATGAAATTGAGACCATATTTAGAGAAACTAACGGCAACCACAGTCACTATTAATGACGTAAATCCAAATGCATTTATTTATCTTGTGACCTAAATGAAAGGAAACTATGTACAACGGCTCTGTTTCCCCACATTTACAAGTAAAAATTCTACATATCAGGAAGTAATTACGCACTCTTTTAATATTTGTTTTCAGTCACCTTCCTCTGATGCTTTTAGTTCATGCATTGTACTATCACACAGAATAAAAGGCAAAACCGATCCTAATAAGAAGTGTGTTTTGATGATGCAAAAATGAGTACACACTTACATGCAAAGGCATTTTATACATTGTGTAAAAATGATGATTCTTATTAAATGTTATTCTGTTTCAACTTACAAGTCCAACCACTGCCATGAACACCTATTGTCATTTTATGCACGACCAATCATTAACTACAACCTTTGTTTCGTCAAAATGGACTCAAGGAAGCCAATAATTTATCAATGGACTGAGGACGTACGTGGCAGAGGGGCTACGGAAGTTGGCTCAGCACTCCTGTATCACTTGGATTCTCTGGTCTTAGATGGTAAAGGAATGTTGAGATTATTCTGTGATGGATGTGGGAGTCCAAAACTCCCACATCATACACGTGCTCGTGTTTTGGCTTGTCAACAAATCACCCACACATTTAGAGGAACCAAATTTGACATTTCTAGTAAGAGGCCATAACTATCCGCCCTCCGACCGTGTGTACAGTTGTGTTGAGAAACACATTAGGACAACGCTGGTTATTACACAAAAGGAAGAATATGAAACAATATACAAGTAGCACTACACTGTACCAGCTTTAGGAAAGGACTACAAATTACAAAACATTAAATCACTGGGGGTCTTACAAAAAACTGCATGGAATAAGACAAGTCAAAAGACGTAATTTAAAGAAATACACAGTAATTCAGGGAAAAGGGCAGACACCAAAGACAAAAATATTATTCCACGTAAAATGCTACAGGAATTACAAGCTTGAGTCTGTTCAGGAAAGGAAGCGGGACTGTATTTTACGGAGACGCAGAAACCATCAACAATCTTTGGCGACAGTAAATATAAGATGCAATCTAACAGCTCAAAAGAAACAAGATGTGAGAGGTCTGCTGGTCAAGCAATTAGGAAAGGACTGGGCGAATGCTGCTTCTTTCCTGTGGTACAAGACTCTGCTTAATGACAATGAAAACCACTAAGAAGATGCAGATAAAGAGCTAGTAAATGAAGATGAGTAGTGCGATTGTTGGAGTGTGAGATGCCGTCTTTAATATTATCAAACTGTGCTTGTTTTCAAAAAACTGCATTGTGTTCTCAAGAGCTCTGTACTTGGGTATTAGCTATGTGACTAAATATATCCACCGTGGTCTGATCAAAGTCCGATAACAACAAGCAGTCGGATCAAAGCAAGGCATCTCCACTTTCTTGCATTGAATATGCTGGGTAATGTAAATAGATCTGTTGCAAGCAATATAGCTCTCAGTATCGTGTTTCCAGTTACTATACTTNGCTCTCAGTATCGTGTTTCCAGTTACTATACTTTGGTATACTACTCTTTTCTTCGCTTGAGCAACTACAAATTATGTGTTCTTTCNATCGTGTTTCCAGTTACTATACTTTGGTATACTACTCTTTTCTTCGCTTGAGCAACTACAAATTATGTGTTCTTTCTAGAGCCTCTAATAAGTGCTTTGCCGGATTTATCAGTTTTTGAGAGAAATGTGCATGTTCTGATTAAACATGTTTGTGGCATCTTATGTATTTCACCCAGATTGCCTCCATGAACCACAAACAAGCAAATGCAGCAAAAGTGGATTTATCTGTTTTTGTTCCAATTCTCCTCAATTCATGTCTAATGTAATATTACTACTTTTTTTACTATTCTCATAGAATGTATAGTAGCTTCATTTGTACTAGTTTTATACAACCTCTGTAAACATAAACTTCATAGATTAACTATTTAGATTATCAGATATTACTTCTCACAAAAAGCATCACGTTTATGTAAAGAAAATGGAGTCTTATTCAGTTATAGCTACAAGTGTGATCACTAAAGCTCTCCCGTGTGGACTATTTTTAGCAATCTTGTGCTATGAGACCTATTCTTCTGTGGTCAAACTGTCTGTTTATATTTTGGTGATAAAAATTTTTCACGAGCATGTTGTTTCTGCTGGTGAATTTTATACTTACCATATAAAAAATACACATATTCAAAGCCTTAAGGGATTAAACCACTTTCTACTACATATTAATTGTATTTGTAACAAACAAAAAATTTAACATTATAGAGCCTATTTCATTTCACTGGACCTTAATACTTTGCACAAACAGGAGTTTTGTATTAAGAAGATTGCATTAATGAGGTTTCACTGTAGTTATTATTTATTCTCTTACAGTAATTTATCTTTTAGCTGCATATATTAATTATACTTATATATTAATTATAATTATATCTGCTAGACAACTGTGTTTAAATATTTTCATGTCGTCTATATAATTTCTTTGCCACTTTGAACTCTAGCAAACTAGTAATCAAACTGTTTGAAATATTCTGGTAGAGGATTTTTATATTTTTATTGATCGAGTAACAGAATATAAATATGCATGCAGTATGTAACTAGTTTCTGTTATTTGAAGAGCCAATAATGACATTAAAAGGAACTAAAACCTCTGTAACTGAAGAAGAGTTGTCAGCAGCATCGATTTATCTCTGCAATACCTCCGTTGCCAAGTCAAGCACACCACAACTGCTACTTGATTGGTTTGCAATTTAAGGAATGGAAAGAGCCTGTGATGGGAACACATGGTTCTCGTGAGATGCCACTCTACGTCGGCACAAGCCTCTTGTTGGCATCAAGGCACACTGCGATCACAGCTGGTAAGCTGTCCTTGTTGCTCGTGTTCTAGCAGAAGTAACAGCAGAGGACAGAGGAGCCACCACACTGCAAGAGAAGGCAAGAGCAGTGGTGCCAACTAGAGGTGAGCCGATATGGTTTTTGAGCCTTTTCCGACATTGCCGATACAAACTTACCGATATTGCCGATACCAGTACCGATATTGCCTTGACAAGGAAAACTAACATTATTGCAATTTTCAAAAAATAAAAACTTAATTTTTAAACTTTTACTTAAATAAAATTCTAATTGTGTTTGTTTTTATTGTTTTAGTGATAGGCCTAACTGTTACGATAAATATAAATCTAGGAACCACATATTAAGCTTAAGCATATGTATAAGACAAAAATAACCTCCAAAAGCATGTCATTAAGCAATGAAACTCTTAAAAAAAAACATAACACTTCAAATCGAAAACCAATTTAAAAATAGTGATTATTTTAATGAAACCAAATAGTGAAACCTCTATTATTCGTTTTTCATGGGATCTACTGAAAAAAACTCAGCATGCGGGAAAACTCAACATGTGGACCTCTCTCCTCAAAAAATTAAACCTAACCTCAAAAAAAATTATTTTCATCCTTGGGTATACTGAGTTGATTGCCTGTAATGAACAGTGGGCATATCTTAAATACTGGATTAAAAAACAAATCTCAATCATTCAATATAAGTATTGTACTATAAAATATTGAAATGCACTTAATTTCGAAAATCCGCCGAATGTTTACATAAAATTCCCTAAATTTCTGCCAAATGTAAAAAAAAGTGGCAAAAATCAAACTAACTTTATTAAAAACAATGATTTAAAACAGAAACGTGCTAAAAATTGTTGAGTTTGACATGTAAAAATCCGATTTTAAGAAATTTAATTTAACTTCGCTAAAAATTCCGTTGCCCGCAAATTGTTTTTAAATTTCGCCAAATTAAACAACATTCGCCATCTTGTGTGACAGTTGATATCACTGCATTATTTAAAAAAATTATTAGCGTAATTTTATCTTAACAGAATTAATCAGGAAAACATATTGTTCCACTTTAATGCTGGTAATTTACCGTACTGATCTAAAAATTATTACGGTTCCATTGTGGAACGAGAGTAAAGTTCAAATCCCTTCCGTCCATTTTAATGTCTAGTTCTGGTCCGTACCACATCCATCAAAAATACGTGTTTAATTTGCGCGAATATTAGTTTGCTGACTTGAAACAAAGAGATGCCTGCAATTATTATGTTTTACCTGTTTTTCGACGTGAGTTATTTAAAAACAAATAGTGATTCAATTATCAAAAATAAATTACGTGGTGGTTAACAATTGCAACGTTTCACAACTCGTGTATACTAGCATTTGAGGTTAGGGAGTGTGTTTACCTGCTCTTGGCGCTACTGAATTTTGGTAGTACCAGTTTTGAAGGTAGTTTTTTCACAGATAAACAATAGTTCCGAATATATTTTGGTTTTCGGACAATATCTGATCGATGGATGCGGGTAAATTAATGATTTAAGGGCAGAGCATGCGGGTTTTTTAAACATTGTTTATATAGGATATTTGTTGGGACCATCCAAAAAAAATCGACTCATAGGGGAAAACGACGAGATTTCACTGTAGTGAGCAAAGCACTCCAATTATGGCAAGTTGAAAACATAATCATCTTAGAGATTCTTAGGGCAAAATATCGGTTATAATATCGGCGATTTAAACGTGAATTGCGCACAATTCCGATAATTACGATATCGGCCGGTTTCGATATATCGGTACCGGTATCGGCTCAGCCCTAGTGCCAACATGCAGGGAGCACTGAGGTAGCATCTCACACCCAGAATGCCCTGTGCTAGGGAAACACACTGTGAGCTACAACTTACCGCTCACTACAATGAACTGTACTGGAGGAAGTCTCCACACTCACCTGGTCATTGCTACTGTGTGCATCGAACACTGCGGCTGGTTGAGGAGAGCCTGCCTCCTGTTCTATAACTTCATCAAATATTTCTATTTCATCTTTAACCTCCACCTGAAACAAAACAAAAATAACTGTAGTTGGCAACCATGCTCATTTACATTCTAAGTGTCAGTTTTACAGATTCTATCATAAAAAATTATTTTTAAAATATATATAATTGGAAGTACTGTAATTGAATATTTCATAAGTAAACACTTAAAAAGTTAAAATATTAACTGAAATCATATACCAAAAACAGCACTTTATAATGTGTAAATTTTAGATTTATAAATATCTGCCCACCAGCCCTAAAGTAAGAAAAAAAAAAAAAGATCCATTAGAAAAAACAATAGACAAGTCTTAAATATTAAATAATTTTAATATAAGCTATTGGTAAAATAATACTTCGAAAAAAAATTTAAGATCTTGTAGAAACTGCCTGCCACTACCCTGTCAAAATTAATTATGGACGTGCAATTTCCAGCAATTGTGAAGCACAATTATAACCTTCATATTTTATATGAAGGAATAATTTTAGAAGATTAGGACATTTTCTTTATTGTAGCCTATAATTTGCTAAACACCAAAGTTTTCATCCCATTGTCCTCTGACATACCGGAGATGATATACAATATTCTCTGACAACATTAGAACCATAGACCAGTGGAATTCAACGCATCATCGGAAGTGACATACAAACACTTTTTACGAGAAAATGTGATATTGTATTAATGTTTATTTATTAAGTGCAATTTTGTTTTATAAAAGGGAGATTCCCTATAAAGGCCTCCAAAATTGTATCATTTAGTGTGGTGACATTCCCCATCAACTCCACACCTTCAACATTAAAAGACATTTGTTAATAAACGGAGGTGTCACCAATGTGTTTAATCTAATTCATACAATTTTTCACCATTACAATTATATTACAGAGTGCTCATGTTGTGTTTCATCATTCAGCGTTTGACGTCAGTTTTAGTCACTCGTCAACCGGAACATTTTTATTATATTTATTGTATTGAGGGGAGGGCCATCCACCCTCTCACCGGAGAGCTTAACGCAATCGCGTATCATATACACTGAAGAGCCAAAAAACTGGTATAGGCATGCGTATGCAAATAACAGAGGTATGGAACCAATCAGAGTAACGCTATGTGGTCGGCAGCTAGATTGGTTACTGCTACTACAATGGCAGGTTATCAAGATTTAAGTGAGTTTGAAGGTGGTGTTATAGTTGGCGCACGAGACATGGGGCATAGCATCTCAGAGGTAGCGATAGCATGCGACACCCCCACACGTCGAGAGTTGCTACCGCATGGCTCCAGGAACACTCTTCTGACTTTAGACACTTCCATTGGCCACCTAAATCACCAGACATGAACATTATAGAGCATATCTAGGATGCCTTGCAACGTGCTGTTCAGAAGAGATCTCCACCGCCTCGCACTCCTATGGATTTGTGGACTGCCCTGCAGGATTCATGGTGTGAATTGCCTCCTGCATACCTTCAGACATTAGTCGAGTCCATGCCACGTCGTCTTGCGGCACTTCTGCGTGCTCGCGGGGGCCCTACACGATATTAGGCCGGTGTACTAGTTTTTTTGGCCCTTCAGTGTAATACCACGTGTATTTCAACGCTAAGGTCACCAGCAGGCCGTAAATGCTGGGTCCATTTTCATGCATTATTCACCTGTAGCAAGAACAGTGAATACCGTATTTTATCGCATATAAGTCACACATTTTATTTAAAATTTTTTATTGAAAACTTGGGGTGCGACTTATAAGTGAGAAAAATTCCTCCAGCCCCGCACTAACTTTTCTTTTTCTCCGAATTCACGGCCCGCGACTCGATTTCCAAACTCTTCAGCGAACAAAATCACTTTCATTTTTAAACCTGTGGTGTAGGTACATCGCTTTTCCATCAAGAAACTGTCGCACCTTTTCACTGCCACATCAAAACAACACTACGTACGTCGCAAAGACAATATAAGAGAAAGACGTGTAAGTCACGGGGAACATTTGGTACTCAAAAACCAACGTTAATGTGCTGCTATCTCTTACGCTCCACAGGAAGCTTTCGAAAATATAAGATTGTCAGTTATTGAGCAAAAATCAATTGCTTTTGATTCTTTTAGAATATTTTTTTCTGTTAAGGATTGGGACGGGAATTACGTAACGGAAATATTCAAATGCCTTTCTATATTTTGCACGTTTATTTAAAACTTACATGGATAAACAGCTGAAATAATGGTTAGGTTTTTGCTTTTAACATAAATTGTTAGAAATACTTGAAATATATAAAAAAAGAAAACTCGATAAAATTTTCGTTGTAAAAATATTACTTCAAATTAAATTACTTGTTTATAAGTTATTTCTTTTTTCCAATAAATATATAAACTCCTGCAGTCAAGGCTGCATCTCGAGCGCTATATCAGAACATTCCANTTCTTTTTTCCAATAAATATATAAACTCCTGCAGTCAAGGCTGCATCTCGAGCGCTATATCAGAACATTCCAGACTAACTACGTCCAACAAACTTGCGGCACATTGTGTCTGCGCTGTACGCTTGGCAACACCGCTTGCTTGCAAGGACACAACTGCCCAACGACGTTCGCCAAGGTCGCGTGCATCAGCCACCCGTGGTGTAGGCCGTGTTGTACAGGATTTACGATTAGTGCGACCTATAAACAATAAATATTATTATTTTTTAACACTCTTTGAAAATAATGGTGCGACCTATATGCGCAGGCGACTTATATGCGATAAAATACGGTAAACCACTTTACCAAGGTAAATCAGTGTCTATTCATTGTAGGGTACTACATCATTTCTAGCACCACCCAGCATCACTTCAGGCATACCAGACAGCCTACAGTCTCGTCATAGAGTATAAAAGTACAACAGTAAGTACGTGGCAACTCATCAACAAACTGACGGAGATTACCTGGGCCCCCTGGACCGTCGACCGGATGACCCTCATCATTAATTCTCCACTGGGATATGGCGCTAGGCAATACAACATACAACCAGCCCTGGGTAACCTCGATCACGTCAAGCACTTACTGGCTTGCCTCACTGACATAATCTGATAGGCCAGCAAGTGCTAGACGAGACTTCAGGTAGTAGAATAATGTGCATTTGTTGTAAATTATTTAGGGAAAAAAAACTCCACAGGATATTAAGAAGTTTGTGAAGAATTAAATAAAGTTACCACAGCAGAGCATTGTATTGGAAGAATTGATATAAATTAAATTTTAATCAGTCCAGAAACAGATTACAAATTATAGTGAATGGAAAATTGTCTCTCCTATTTCAAAATTCTAAGAGATACTAATGAAGTTGCATAATTAAATCCAGTAGCCCCAATTACATTACGTGGATTCTTTCAATCCAAAAAATTTAGAAACGTTGATGTTATATGTTAGGTTATGTGGAAGTGACAAAATTGGGAATGCTATATCTATTTCTCAGAAACTGAAGGCATGTACCACTCAGAAAAATTTGACACACATATAAAGATGTACAATAAATTCTAGTAGCCTAATTGAGTTACATTTTATGGTTTAGTAATAAAAAATATCAAAGTTTCTGAATTTATTTTTTACTACAAGAAACTACATAACATTAATAGGGCTAATGGCTATAATATGGATACTAATTAGCATTTCCCTGAATTTTCACAGAGAAGTAGACATGATGAGTTAATTATAAATAAAATTCAAAATGTTGTTGCCATTACGTAAGGTAACATACCACGCCCTAGTTTTAAATTTTTTTGTCTTAACCAACAAACATTGTAATCTGGGCTACTGTATTTAGTTAAGAATACTTAATAGTGTTCAAAATGTCGTCGCCACAACTTCATGCAATATATATAAAATGTTCTGAATTTTTTATGAATAAATAAACNTTCAAAATGTCGTCGCCACAACTTCATGCAATATATATAAAATGTTCTGAATTTTTTATGAATAAATAAACATTGATAACACAATCTGGGTTAATGAATATAATAAAATGACATATAGTAAAGTTTCTGAATTANTGAATAAATAAACATTGATAACACAATCTGGGTTAATGAATATAATAAAATGACATATAGTAAAGTTTCTGAATTATATAGTTAAACCAAAGGGCTAATAAGGGCTAATAGATTTCATTAAACCTGTTTTTCAGTACTTCCATGAATTTTTTTCTAAAGCAGTAGGTGCTGTCGGAATAATGTTCAAAATGTNATTAAACCTGTTTTTCAGTACTTCCATGAATTTTTTTCTAAAGCAGTAGGTGCTGTCGGAATAATGTTCAAAATGTTGTCAAAGCAACAATATGTAACATACAATATCAAAGTTTCTGAATTTTTTTTGACTAAACAAACATACAAAACACAATCTGGGCTACTGAATATGATTAAGCATCTATTAGCATACTACACCTGCCTGCTATACAAGCTAGCCTCCCGCTGCTGTAAACAGCTCACCAACTGAGAGAGAGAGAGCTCAACTGTACTTTCCTCCTTGTAATACCGGCCACCACCTACAAATATGCCAACTAAAAGTTTCATCAGTAATGCAAAACCTACGTGAAGTAATAAAACATAATTCTATACATGCAAAATTGTAATTTTTCCTATAAACGAGAGTNGTGAAGTAATAAAACATAATTCTATACATGCAAAATTGTAATTTTTCCTATAAACGAGAGTTAGCCAAACACTGCACTATTTTCTACTTTGTTAAATATTCAAAATTATAAGCTTGTTTTAGGCATTCAAGCTTTAACTTTGCCAATGTAAACCAAGTAGAAATAAGTAAATAAAATTATCTGGCAAATTTGGGAGTGGTATCTGTGTCTGCACACACAATAATGTCATTTATAAAGAAATTAATATACAATTAACTGTTGGCAAGAGATGCTGATTAGAACAGCTAAGGCTTGAAATTTGCAATAAGGGAACAAAATCAGATTACATGTCTACAGGACATATGATCTATATATAATACACGTAATTGTAATCAAAGTGTTTATCACATGTCAAAGTACTGACATCTGGAATGTTTATATGCTAAAGTCAAGTGTTGAATCCAATTTTTTGAACAATATGTNCTGACATCTGGAATGTTTATATGCTAAAGTCAAGTGTTGAATCCAATTTTTTGAACAATATGTTACAATTCCACAGTTTCAAGCAGTTTATAACACTTCGAACAAGGATAATGTTGATGAGTCGGATGTTAATAAATATAATCATTNACAAGGATAATGTTGATGAGTCGGATGTTAATAAATATAATCATTGCCAAAAATAAAGATGGCAGAGTTGTAGATGCTGGGTAATATGAATGTGTCAGTTTCACACATCATGATTTCTCTCTCCTATACTCTTCCTGGAAACCTGGTCCAATGCTACAAGAACTTATTTTATTTCTGAGCTACAACACAATAGTGGGATGAATTGGCCCTAACCAATAACATTAAAACAAAAGTACACTTATTTAATAAAGAACTTCACCATTATTTGACAAATGTGGACTGGTAGGGTATGTAAAATATAGAAAAAGAAATAATCCTTGAACTACAGATGCCATCAAACAGACCACAAGAGGAAACGACAAAGCGCAGAAACTGTTTATAATATATACAAATGACACACATAATCACTATAGATATCTGCAAAATCATGTTTAGTCACTTATCCAGAAAAGTTGCAATTCTTAACATTGCTTATTGTTATACCCAGAAGGGACAGTAAAAAACTGGAATCTCCCTAAACAATTTCACATTGACGGACCAGGATTATTTTCTATAGCCAAGCCTCTAGAACTGCGTAATGAAGTGAGAGGTACTTCTGAACAGTAGGCGAGTAATAGCCACTGCACTGTACTGGAACAAGCAGCAGTCACATGTTATGCACGATGAATATAACCACCTCCGTGCCAGACACATTACACAAGTCAGGGTTTATAACATTATTACACTTTAAATGCAATGAGTCTGGATGGTATTATAAACATGTGATACAATTGTGCGCACCTTACATTATTCCTTACACATATACATGTTGCTTCAGGCTGTAACTGATAACTTCGCATTTACAAAGCCATGGATGTCTCCAAATAAACCATTTTCTTGGACTTCTCAAAGGTGTTTAATACAATAAGCCACTCAGTTCTGCCTGGCAGACTTTCAGCAACAGATCTTTGTAATAGCTCACACGAGTGACTAACAAGTTGCACTAACTGTCTGTCCCAGGAAGTTGCAATGCACGTCAACAAAACTAGTGACATCAACAAAGGAAATGGTTACAGCTGGAGTTCCATAAGACTGTACTGGGTCCCTGGTGTTCTCCAGTTATATATTACCGTTACGTATAATGTAAACAAATAACATAATGGAGGGGACAAGCGGTATAAACATACAACTGTCATAGGTCGTAGAATGGTGTAACGAAAACAATCTATAGCTTATCACCAAAAGTACTGACATGTGTTGACTAGATAAAAAAGTCATGGAAAGTGGTGTAGTCATCCCAGAATGTGACAAACACAGAAACTTGGGCATTTTACCCACCAATATTATGGATTAGAATAAGCATATTTCAAAATTATTAATCACACTATTAATACCACCTGAAAAATCCTTAAAAAATTCATAAATATATTGCCAACACCCTTGAAATTGCAATCTCTTATAATATAAGTTGCCATATTATATCAATTAATGTACTGGATTGTTTGTAGGCCGCTATAAAAAAAAACAATATAGAATTCAGAATGCTTAAATTTGCATCTGCTACAACTTAAAAAGATATATGTATACTGCATTTCATATAAGTAGACAAAATTTTAACAGACAATGTGACCGAACTACACACTATGTAAACAGAAAATTCTCTCATTTGCTACGTATTGCATCAGCTGATGAGTTGTTGCAGGATGTATGTTATGTTGGCGATATTGACGATAATTACGGAAGAAAATAGTACATACTCAGAACTAGAAGTTGTAATTCAAAACATAAATTATACATAAAACATTTATGGTCTAAACCAGTATTTCCCAAAGTATGGGGTCGCGACCCACTGGTGGGTCGCACACTACAATTTGGTGGGCCCCGAAAAATACACTTTCATACATAAACTATTTTATTAATCCTACTACCCTTCCCTTCCTTACGCATAAGGCATTAAAGTGGCTCCTGAACTTTGGCTTTTTTTTTTAATGGGTCGCTGTTCATAGAACTTTGGGAATCACTNAAGAAAATAGTACATACTCAGAACTAGAAGTTGTAATTCAAAACATAAATTATACATAAAACATTTATGGTCTAAACAATGATTTTAAAGTAAAGTACAATTTTTGGCTTTTAGAGAATTGGTTTAAAAATGTGTTTAGCAACTATGGTGGAACATGCGGACACTTACGATCAGTGAAACCTTCTCAGCTCGGTGAACACCACTGTGCATGTGATCTTCTACATCACGTTTATGCGAGTACCGTACTGGTGTTAAAGGAATATTGTATCGGTAGTTAAAGATTGTTGGCTCTAGGGGTGCTTTTTAGTGTGTTTTCTTGCTTGAAATGTAATATTATTGACACATGTATGGCTTGGCTTGCCATATTCCATACTGCCCTGAAGCGCCAAAGCACCACCGTTGATTTTCGTTGTGCAGTTTATTAGTTTCGGGATACCGGTGAAGTGTCATTTATTGAATTGTTATGCTAATTATTTTGTATAAGTGGCAGACAAACATGTCCAAGGATTGACATAGAACAACATGTGTTCAGAAACTGCAAATATCAATTACAAACAGTAAGACATTGTGTTTCGTAGATAACGTATTTTGAAACAGTTATTTAAATGTTTGAAATGTATGAGGCCTGATAGAAAGCCACCATTTCAACTCTGTTTTGTAATGTAAAAATAACATGTTTATTAGATGGAAAATTTAACTTTGCCAAAAATATTTATCTACTGAATATATTTATTAATCATATTGGTACAAATTACAAAATATTTATTGCATTTTCGTTATTTGGTGAGGTTAACATTTTCCTGTTATTAATCATTTCCATGTTACTTATGAATAAGCAAAATTTTCCACTGGTCCATTAAAACAATATGTAATTCAAAATGATACTGTCTCGTAAGACAAACTGCAAAACAATGCTAAAGTTTCTACCCCCTCCACCCACAGTAAAATAAACACAGCCCCAGTAGTATAACTATGCCATAACAGAAATACAATTAATTGGAATGGTAACCAACATTGAGCATTGGTTTACACAGGTTTTTTTCATAGACAGAACAGTTGTGATGGAAGGATACATTGTGGCCATGCTACTTTTCTAGAATTGTCAAGATTTAGTGAACTTATATGAAATGGTGTATAACAGTATAACATGTAACACAGTATTTCATAAACACCAAATGGATTAACATGAAATGCAGATACTTGTTACATTTTTTGTGGCAACCAACAACAATTCTCACACAGGAGCCATCTTACCTACTACANTGAAATGCAGATACTTGTTACATTTTTTGTGGCAACCAACAACAATTCTCACACAGGAGCCATCTTACCTACTACACACACTAAATAAACAGAAGATGCAGCACATACTTAGAATTATATTTATAAG